>JAEMOT010001739.1:352860-392509 GCA_019297695.1 Apostasia ramifera | reverse complement strand
CTGCCGGTGGACAGGCCACGCGGCCCCCGCAGTGCGCCGGATCGAGAGGAGAAAGGGGAAGGGGGTAAAATGATAATTTTAAAAAATATTAATAATGAAAAAATAGAAAAATGATTCATTTGATTATTTATTAAAACTCAGGGACTCGATGTTATAATTTTAAAAACTTGGACTTGTGTGATATGAACCGTTAAACTCAGAGATCTGAATGTAATTTCCCCTATAATTTATTAAATATGAATAAATAATATTAACATAAAAAATTTATCTGGTAATTATCTTTTATAATGTAAAACTAAAAAAGTTTGTATTAGGTAATTATCCCTAATGAAAAACCTGGGGGAGTGGACCCCAGCCGTCAGTCAGAGAATACGACGCAGGAGAGAGAGAGAGAGAGAGAGAGAGGGGTTCCTATTATGACCGAATGGGAAATAAAAGGGCCAAAAAGAAAAATCTCCTGAAGAGCAAGGAGCGAGCAGGGGGAGAGTAGAAAGGCGACGAAGAGAGTGGGAGATTTCCCCCCTCTTCTCACTCCGATTCGCCGTCGAAGGTGAGGGATTTTTTACTCATTTCGCCCTTCTATTCTTCAACTTTTGTTTCGGAGCTCATTATCGTTTCTTCGTACTTTTTCTCATCATCCGTTTATCTGGAGATTTTTTTTTCTCACTTCGATTTTGTTACATATGAATTTCGCTTTCCTTTCTTCGAAGAGGGTCTCTAGGTTTCTCGATGCCTGTAGCTGGTTCTTCTTTGAGCTTACTATGATTTTGAAGCTCTCTTGACTTAACAGAAGCTTGGCTTGTCACGCTTTCCCAACCTTTGATTTTAGGATCCTGCTGGTGCTGAATTTACCCAGGTTCATCTGATTTCATTTCTGCTGTTCAATTAAGCTCTTCGTTCTTGAAGCGGACGTGGAAATCATGTTTATGGATTGGAAGCTTGGTATGTTTGATGCTTTAGGTTAATTTGAAAATGGCTGCCTATGTACAAATTTGGTTGGAAAGTCAACTTTTTGTGGTTATGTTGTGAGTGCAATTGGAGTGGCTAACATCTGCTGGAGGAGGAGTGTGACGGATGCAAAACATTTTGAGTTACAATATGACTGCATAAGCACTCTGGAATCACGATTGCATGTGTAACTCTTCATAGGTGGGTTCCTTTCTTTCACGCTATCAAACTTTACACTGCAGGGAGTTTCACTTATTTCTTTTTCTTCTGGGAATCGTAACTTTTCTTCTCTTGCTGCCTTTGTACTTTTGTATGCTCTTTCGGTTTCCTTCCAGCAAATATCAGTTCTTTGCTTCCATAGAAGAAATATAGCAATGAAGGTTAATATCAGTGAAAGCCGCCTTGATTGTACCATTTCTATTGGAAACTTCCATGAATGCACTAACATAGAGGATATAGAAGTTATTTCATTACTTGTCAACTAATAATCTTTTAGCTCTCCTCTTATTACATTTAACTATCATTTTAAGTTCAGATATTGGCAAGTTCAAGTAAACCGTCTTATGGAAATCCACCTTGAATGGTTCCTATGAACAATATTTCCTATAGCCAATGGCACATTTCACAACTTCCTGCATGCAATGTCAGCTTTTATATGAGATGTTATTAACTACATATTTCACTGTGATATTGTGGGCCTAAATCATCCAATGGTTGGTTTGCTCGATATCAACATTGAAAAAATATAATTGCACTTTGAGCCTTTTTTTAGCTATCAAGTTGGTTGTTAACATAAAATGAGGAGAGCTCTTGTAGCAGGTGATGTGCAAATTGTTCGTAGGTGACTGTAGGTAGTGGGGGAGACTATGAGCGAGAAGAAGAGCAAAAAGAGGACTTGTTTAAAATAAAGTACACAGAAATTTAGGTGGTTCAAAGAGATCTTCTTACACCCATTAGCTAAACCAGTTCAAGTTCCACTAAGTAGAAGAAGCCTTCTATAAGGTGAGTACAATGTGGGAAAAGAAGGGGAAGATATATTAGTAAGAGTCTCTGGAAGAGAGAGAATTCCTCAAAAGGTCCTTTCTACAAGCTAAGTCCCAATTTTTATAGCTGTAGTAGGTGGAATAAGGGAAGGGCTAGAGCTCCCCTCCATCTGAATCGCATGACGTGAGCTGGATTCTGGTGTGGGCCGAATGTTGCCACGCGAAGACTTGACATTGACATCTGACGGATGGGCTAACGTTGCAGCCCACAACGCTGGAGAAGGGGTTGACTCAGTGGAGCAGTGGATTTCCTTGTCTTGTATCATCTTAACAGCGCTTGCTTGGGAAAGACAGGCAAGGTTGACATGACGCTGTTGTTGCCTTCCATTTTTTCAAAATTGGGTGGACAAATAGGCAGACGGGCATCACGAAGCGGTTGTAGCAGAAGTGGCATTCATACCATCCCGTAGCAGCAGCTGGACCCCATAGGTATGGAGGATGCAGGGACGAAGCATCGTCCCAGAATTGGGATGGTGGACCCAACGCATCTGTTGGGGGTGCAACCACAACAACATCAATAGCAAGGGCTGTTGTGAGGTTGTATCTTCCCTTGTATTTTCATTTTTATTTTGTATACTTCAAAGGCAAGTTAGTGTAAACTATTTAATGCTTTAAGTTTAATGAAATGTACCTTTTCCTCAGCATTGGGACTATGTGTGTGTAGTTACCTTTGTATTTTTGTTTTTGTTGCCCATTATTTGTGTAGAAGGGAACAAGGGTGGCCCATCTGATTTGATCCGTTGGAAGGTTGCTCCTTGGAAGAGCAAGCACAAATCGTTTTAGTCCAAGTCTATGCTTTCTTGAGTTGGAGACTACCTAGATTTGGTTTGTCGCACTGCGTGAATGTCCACCATGTGAATTTTACAAGGAACGCTAAGGAATTCGTTTAAAAGTTCCCCTATTGCCAACACTTCTCTGACCTACTCAACCCATAATAGTCGGGACGGGACTCGACATCCCTAAGTTGGAGCCTAACTGGGAATGAGGGTTCTTAGTGCGTGAAGTCGCCGACGCCAAGTCGTATCACCTTGTGCTGCAGGACGGGACAATCATTCCACGCGCTTGGAGCAGAAACAACCTAAAGAGATTCTATCCCTAGAAGTCATTTATTTCATGTTACTTTGCGGTACTATGCCATACTAATAAATAATAAGTCCATTTTTCTTCCTTAATATACATGACATGTTAGCACGTTTAATTACCAAAACAAATACTATATTGCTTTGGATAACAGACCATACTCAAACGGTACACTGTCCTACAATGAATAGACAGAAAAAGGACAAGTCGGATTGGGGAGAGAAGCTAACCAACAGCAGCTCAAGTGATACTCATCCAACCAATCACCTCAACTCTCCTACACTACTCCCTTCCTTCAATTAAAGACCTCGTAACTCCAGAGCTAGGAGGCATTCTAGGTCCTGCATCCTAGTGGGCTCCCATAGACGAACTCACTGCGCAGCTAACACACCTTGTTTTTCTTCTGGGAATGAATGATAGGACTATATCACTCCTCCTTTTACTTGACTAAAGACCACATAACTTTAGAGCCAAGAGACATCATAGGTTCTGCGTCTTGGTGTGCTCTCCCAGACGTACTCACCATGAATCTAACATAGCTTGGTCTTCCTCTGGGCATGAATGATAGTGCTACGCTACTTCTTATTTTCCTTAGCTAAAGACCTCATAACTCCAGAGCCAGGAGGCATCCTAGGTCTTGTATCCTGATTGCTCCTCTAGACAGATTTACTATGCAACTAACATACCTTGGCCTTCTTTTAGACATGAATGATAGGGTTACACCACTCATCCCTTCCCTTAACTAAAGACCCCATAACTTTAAAGCTAGGAGACCCCTAGGTCCTACATCTCGATGTACCGCCCCATATAAACTCACCATGTAGTCAACACAACTTGGTCTCTCTCTAGGCATGAATGACAGGACTGCGCCATCACTCCTTCACCATCCTAAATATGACTGTCCTAGGCACGAAGATGCCAAAGGTGAGGGAAAAGGAGCAGGCCTAGAAGAAGAATAGTTGCAGGAGCGAACAAGCCGTCGCTGCGCCTTACGCCCCGCTTTTATTGCCCTGCGTGACAACAAAGGTAGGTGTCCCTAATCAGATCTCAGTTGCTCTTTCTCCACTAGTGTTGTCAGGTGGAGGCCACGCTTATATCAATAGGTGTGGCAACTGAAGCGTCGTAGCAATTCCAAAGTGCACCACACCTACCGTGTACAAATTGCTCATGCCCAATCAATGCCTTCAATGGGGAAACGAACCATACTCAAGTATGTTGGTTTGTCAACCTTAGCTCACTAATCGATCTGTTGGGGCAAGCTAAACGGTTTGAATGGTGAAACGGACCAACACTATTGCAGCTACGAAAATAAACCTTTAAGCAATGTACAGACCATGCGAGGTACGGTCTAACTTCTTTGTTTTCACATTTGCTAATCCTTATGCAGGAATGGACCGTCTTTGCACTGCACGAACGATCTTTTCCACATTATGGGCCAAGTCACCTGACGGCGTATGGTTCAAAACTTAGGTGAATCCTAGACCTACGCTTCAACCAAGGGATGGCACCTGCAGACGAACAACACACCATTCTCATGCATGCACACGGACAAGCAAAATTGAAATTCAAAGCAAGAAACATATAAAGAAAGGTGCATTTCATTTCAATAAAATTACATTGCATTGTATATGTAACCCTTCTTTGGTACAAGTACAAAAAATACAAAGTCACGAAACAAGAAAGAAAATGGAAAAGGAACATATGTATTGTTAATTGGCCATCTAATCATTGAAGAAGCCAAATTAAATTGATATAGATTCATCAGATTCTGAATGTGAAGGCTTCCTAGATGACAAAAGTCCTAGTCCAGCAAAGGCAAATGGTGGAGGATTATTTTGACCCAAATCCGCTAACACACCTTTCGTAGGTCTAAAAAGTGGCAAAGCTTCATTTGAGGACACAACTTGGTAAAGAGGGACCATACCACCCTTCACTCCGTAGCCGGTTGCTATGGCTGCTCCGGTGGCTTGCCTTTGATGTTCGACGCCGCGTACTCTTCATGGCTGGACCCCGCTTTGTAACAACTTGCACTGGCCAGTGCATTCGGCGGAAGAACCTGTCCGGGCCTTCTAATCTGGCAAAAGATAGCAGCACTGGATGACGCCTGTCCATCTTCGTGTGCAGGCTTGCATCCACTAGGGACTACATTAGGTAATCATAACAAAAATATGCCTGTCGAGCCATGCCAAGCTGGGAAATGCTGATGATCCCCATGACGCGGGGACACTGCCTCCCTTATGTCGGTCACCTGTTGGCTGACCCAATCACGCTTGTACCCTATGGCTTGATGGATGGTCACATTCTTTGTTTGTAGCACTTCTATCTGTTGCTGTAGTGTGTTGACCTTCATTGCTAGGCGGTGTTCTCATGGTGGGTTGTCTCCCTGCTCCTCTGGACAACATCGTTGCCTCTTTCTTCATGATCAGGCGTTGACTCTCCTCCCGCCTCTTCTTCAGACTCCTTATGGACGGAAATCTGGAGGGTCAACTTTGCCTGCAGTTGGTTGCTTTGAGCGACAGAGTCTGCAAGGGCCTTCTAGTGGTGCTCTTTGGCATCCACCCACCCCTGGGCCACCTTCAGGCGCTCGACTTCGCATGTCTCCTCATCCTAGAGCCAATAATAAGAACGAGTCAATACCATCCAAGTACTAGAAAGCACACGAGATTGAGTAGCTAGCTGGTCTTACTTTCAAGTGGTGTGTCAAATTCTTTAGATACTTTTGGAGGTCTTTATGACACATGTTAGGAACCATTTCAATTGTCATGTTAACCTACTACCCGCATAGTGATGATCGAATTGAGCCATTCATTATGAACTAGTAGGTTTATGTGTTGAGTCCACATGTTGCACATGTTAGATAGTACATGCTTGCGTTTTCTTTTCCGTTTTGTTTTAGGTCATTGCTTGTATCTGTCGTTTTATTTAAATAAAAGAAAATTAACATAATTTAAATGACGAATTAATACAATTAAGTGGGAGAATTTTTCTGCATATATGATAAGATTAAGATAATAAGATCTATAAATTAAGTTTGTTTTAAAATTTTAATTAGATTGGGTCAAATTCATAAATTTTAATTAGATCAAGAGGTGGTTAACTTTCAATATTTCAGATCTAGTGGTTATTAAGAACTAATAATAATAATACCTAGTAAGGCATTAGTCTTAGTTTTTTATTGAGAGTAACTATGCCTATAAGTGTCCAAATCCAAATCCATATTTTTAATTATTGTTTAGCTAATCAAATAATTTCTAATTGGGGTTATGCCAAATTGATTTGATCTATTTGAGACATGATTCAGTTAAACTCACTTTAAGATATATGACTTAGCTGACCTATGCTTGACAGCGTAAAGTTTTCCCACCTGAGGAGAGTTGGTGGGCACACCATGGCACCATGGATTTGTTTCCATCCATATTAATGGATGCCTGTTGGATATTCAGGTTTAGGTTGATTAATTATTTCCAGATACACATTTGATTTGACTGAATTTTTTACGATTGATTTGCGCATGGAAGCTTCGTCAAATCAATTTGATTTTGCTCCTTTATTTGTTATGGCTATGTTTGGCACTATATTTTCTTTTTTTATTTCTATTTCTTACCCTATGTCATGAGGTCCCTATAAAAGTGAACTGCCTACTATTATAATGAGCAGTGATCATGAAATAAAATTGTATGTTTAGAACGAAATCCGGGTTAATGGATTGATATTTTGGTGAAGAAAATATTAAAAATAGCCTTAGGTGAGAATCATACAATTATCATTTGAGTGAAAAAATTCCAAATCCATTTTCGTTTATCATCTCATTTTTCACTATGCTTCTCTCTCATCTCATTTGAGCTATAGAATTGTCAGTCATGGTCTGATCCACCCTGCATCATCTCCTGCAGGTTGGCCCAAATCAGCAACTCCCTTTGTTGATTGGCATCCATGTTGCATTGAGCCACTACATCTCGAACCAAACGAGGCCTATAAACTCAAATTTGGACCAACCGATTGCACAGTGTGGCATGTGGTCGATTCCATTCACTGTTGCACACAAGAAGTGGCTCGAAGCTAGCACCATTCGACCCCTTCCCTTCTACTTGTTCAAAGCCCTCACAGGTTCGTACGTACCATTGCTGAACTTGCTACACCCTCGCATGGTCATTACCACTTCTATTCTGTCGTTGTTGCTTCGTTAACTCTGCTGATCAATGTCCACATCAACAACTCCGCTTATGTTAGAGACACTTTTGTGTCACATACGCAGAGCTTAAGCACCTCAATTTGTGGTAAAATTATATTTAAGTTCCTGAGTCTTCTTGATCTTGGTAATAATTTCTTTTTGTTTCCAATTAATTGTCTTTTTTATTCCAATAAAAACTATTGCTTCAACTTAGTTATTCGTTTAGCTCTATTTGAGAGGCCCAGTTTGTATGATCACAAGAAATTTCTGTTGGATTTATTCTAAGGAATCCTATTTGATTCTGAACTCCAGATCATTTTTTTTAACTTAAATTGATAAGTTCTAATTTAATTCGATAAATTCTTATTTAATAATTCATTTTAATTTTAACTTTGAAATAATTTAACTTGTGGTATTTAATATTCTTGATTTATCATATAAATATATTTTAGAAAAATAAGTTGTGCTAAATAAAAAAGTGCTATTGAAATTTTACTGATTATCCGAATTCACAAGCATCTCTTTTTTGTCCAGCAAGTGGAAGCATAACGCTATTATTGTGAAATGTGTTACTGATAAACTCACTCTTCCTTGGACATGAAACTGTTGTTAGGTTTAAGTTTCCACTTAATCTAGTTATTGTGTACTCTGTCAATTCCCACTTTACTTCACAAACACATTGGCTTATTTGCTTCAGTGTAGGCATGCATTGACTTGTACACATGCAGTGCATATGTTAACTTTGTTCATGAAATCATCTGTAGAAATGTTATTGGTAACTGACATCACAAAGAGCATAACCTAGGCCCGTGAAAAAAAAAAAATCTAAAATAAGAAGTTCACCATATGCTTTCACATTTATGTCGTATAAAAGATTCCTTTTCTAGCCTTCCCATTTATCAGTAATCCTCCGTCTGTTTGAAGGTCTTGAGTGCATTCTTCCATAATTATTCTTTTCCTATCAACTCTTTGCAAATTCTAGTATTTCCTTTGTTATTCTTGTTGATTAGTTTTAATTTGTTTGGTCTGACGTCAAAGCTATCGATTATCGTTTAGAAAATATTTGCATGAAGTTAGGAATATGCTTCTTGTGGTATTCTTATATCTATGAAAAGTGTAAGGGATTTTGTTAGGAGCCTTTGAAGACTATAGTTCACTGTGGCCATATATTCTGCGGTTATCTTTTATATTATAAGCGCATTTTTGCCTGAAAGAACCCAGCCTATCTGCTCTTTCTTATTCTGCTATTGGTTCTTTGTCATTTGTCCAAAAAGGCCATACATTTAAAAAATCTATATGTAAAAAGAGTAATTTTGTATCTTATCTTACACAAATTTTAATATAAAAATTTATTTTATATTAATCCTATAAATTTTTAAAAACTAATCAATTTTATTTTACATCCTACACAATTTTTAACATGATTAACTTTATTTTCCATCATACATCGTTATGAAAAAAGTCATTTTTTTTCAAAAAGCTATTTTTTTCAAATGCCAAGCAGATAAAGGCATATTTCTCCCCACCAGTCATTCTCTATCTAGGCACTGTATTGGTCTATTTGGAAAACTTATTCATGTTTTAAATTTTATGGGTAATTGAGCAGGTGTCTAGGTTTTCTTGTTGCTCCTGCTTGTAGACATGGATGATAATGGGCAGAGGGAAAACGGAAGACATAAAGCAGATCATTACAAACAAGTTCATGCTCAGGTATGAATATTATATCACAGAAATTCACCTTTTCATGTGTTACCTTTGTAATTTGAGTTTATATAATCGTATTAAGTCCAAATGATTTCTTTGCTGTGACCATGAAAATCATTGGAAATGTAATATTTAGTTGTAGACTTATATGTGGGGGATTTACATACAAGCATGTTGTTTTGTAAATATTATGCATTTGATTCCCTTTTTTTAAATATTATGAAATTTACTTTAATGTAGTAGGGACACATGGTGGCATGTTTATGATTCCGTCCACAACTCTTTGATGTTAATTGGAGATTCGATTAATTTGCAATCTTGGTAGTTGTAGTTGATTAATTATTCTAGATTTATTTTGTAAGGAATTAGGGTTGATTAGAGAAATTGAAGAGTCACCATATCTAATTGATTTAATTTATTATGTATTTTGTATTTTCTTTATTTGTAATGTTTTTGAGTCTCTATCTGTGAAGCATAAGTACCATACAACGATACGAATATGATACGATACAGATATGACAATATCCCAAACTTAAAAGGTAGATACATATATGTCAAGATACACGACTATATATGTTGTGTATAATACGTCATATTCTTAAGGTGTAATTTTTTGTAGATCAGAATGACTTGTATATCTTATTGTTATAAATTTGAGGAATATCTTTTAAACTTTCTTTAAATTAATTATATATTTTCAGTTTTTTTTTTATATCACTAAAAGAAATACTATGAATAATTCAACTTGAAAAAAATATTTTCCAATAACTATTGAATTTTAAAAATTTTAAATTAAAATATCATAAAATTTATTTAATTTCTTTTCAACTTATCACAGATTATTTAAGTGAGATGAGGGTTTAAATATACGTTAGTAGACTAGTTTCAGTTTTAATTTAAATCTGACCTAAATCAATTAGCTTGATTGAAACAAGATACAAGTAATAATAATACAAATGTTATGATATAAACTCAGATATACTGACTTGATTAAAGTAAATATATGCTCTTCCTTTTCTGTGTCTCTAACTAAATTAATAGATAAAATAAAAATGATAAAATTTTATCTTTTTGGCAATATGAGTTTGATTCAGGCATAAAAAAAGTGATTGGCCTCCAACATAACTAAATATTGTATCAATTGAGGTAAAAAAAATCAAAAACAATACTAGTATCTATAAAACCGCTAAAAAAAAGTCAATTAAAGTAGATGATGCAATTACTTGCGGACAACAAATCTTTTTTTAATCGTCGAAATACTAACGTGCGTGAAGTTTTCTGCAATCCCAATTGCATGAGACCAATGTATGATAATTTTAAATTTAAGTCTATGCATAAGTTGTGTTTTATATATAAGATATTTTTTATCTTTTATCGTATAGGTCAAACAGGTTGTTTCAATATTTTTTCTTTAATTAGAAGTATTAAAAAGTATAGAGCAAATATGTTGGCCTACAAAGCAAAAACACATAAGTAAAATAAGTGTCACAGAAATGGGATTGCTAAGGTGGAGAGTGGGTATATACGAAAAGGTAGGATAAGAAATGAGTATATCAGCGAAAAGGTCAGGATAGTTTTAGTTGAGGATAAGTTGAGGGAGAGTCAGCCTAAATAGTTTGGACATATAAACCATAGGCCGATGAAAGTTCCAGTAAGAAGAATTGAGTAATTGAATTTTGCCTGTGTTAAAAGAGGAAGAGAAAGACCAAATAAGATATGGTAAGAAACCATTAGAAAGGATTTCACATATTTGGAGATAAATAAGGACTTGTTATTTGATAAAGCCTAATGGAAATAAAGAATTCATGTAGCTGATCCCACTTAGTGAGATAAAAGCTTAGTTGTTATTGTTGATCAAAAAAAATTTGAGAGACAATTACCATTGGTTATATTTGGTGAAGGTGAACTTCAGATTTGATTTCTTGAAATAAAATAAGTTGTAATCTAATTTGATATTTTTATTTGTCATCCGATTTAACTTTAATTTTAAAATAACTTAATTTGCGGGATTAAAATTTTCTCTATCATATAATTATATTTTGGAAAATAATTTGTGCTTATGCTAAAAATGGTTTTCCATTGAAAAAAGTTTTCCAAATAATTTAAATATTATTTTTTCTATGCTGCGTCAAATTGGTATCAAGATTGGGTTTCAGCATTTTATTTGGATATTTTATTTTGTATATTCTGCATTATATTTTTATCTCATTCTACTCTAGTATTTGTCTTACCCTTTTACCTTTTATCGTTAGAATAGAGCTTGAATTGAAAGTTTTGATGTCTGGCCTTAGAGTTATTTTAGACCGTATATTTCATACCCAAAAATGACTATCCTTAGAAGAAGAGGTAGTTAACTTATACATTTCAAATAATTCAAATTATTTGTTGTATAAAGAGTGAAAAATAATTTGAATTATTATTTTAATTATTATTGCTAGATCAAGTTGGACATGGTTTATATTCAAAGTTAATGCTTCTTGGTGAAGCAAGTTAGTGTATTAAACATGCAGAGGATTATCGAAAATGTTATAAATTGTGGCCAATTTAAACTTGGGAAGAGCTTAAGCTACAATTATGACTTTATTACTTGTACTACTATATCTTGAACTACATGGCGCTTAATCCGTACCAATCTCTAATTTTTTTCACAATGTACGACCTAATAAGATAAGTCGGTTACACATCTTGTTCTCTTTCGAGGGAAGAAAGGATCGAGTTCTCCAATGACACGTTCATTTTTCTTAAGGTAGAGCAAACTAGTTCCCTACCTTTATCCATATATGTAGCAAATTCCTCCATTGCTGAGGAATATTTTTGTGAGATGGAAGAAATGTGCAAAGAAGTAGAGAAACAAGGAAGAAATTGACAAAGAAGTTGAGAAAATAGTGATGGGAGTTGGGACATAAGGAGAGGCAGATTATAGATTCAGTCAAATTAATTAAATTGACTTAACTATAGTGATGATTTAGTTGAGCACATCGAATTGACTGTGAATTATGAGTATTTTGAGGTTAATAGATTCGAAATAGTCAAGGTAGACCTTTTCAAAACCTAGAGCCAATAATGAGACAGTTTATGCCCAGAGAGCACACGAGGCTAAGTGGTTAGTTAGTTTGATTTCTAGGTGTTGTGTAGTTAGGTTCGCAATATACTTCTGGAGAATCTTATTGTACCTATTAAAAATTACTTCAACCGTCACTCTGACCTACTATCCACTTATATTTAGACTTAGTCGGTCTATAAGAACTAGTAGGTTATTAGTCGAGTTTGCATGCAGTTAGTTGTCTTTTGTTATTGTATAGGCTAGGTCTGCATTTACTTCTACATTTCAACCTATGTTATTGCATGACTATGTACTTTTATTTTTCCCACCTCTCTTTCTCTCCCTCTCTCTCTTCCTCTCCCTCCCTCTCTCTCCCTCCGTCCCCCTCTTTGCTGGGGAGCAGGCTACCAGCTGCCATCCTCCCTCCCTCCCTCTCTCTCTCTCTCTCTCTCTCTCTCTCTTTCTCTCGCTCGCTCTCTCTCGCTCTTGCTGGGAGCCTCCGGATGTGGACCCCCCCCCCTATCTCTCCTCTCTCTCTCTCTCTCTCTCACAAGGAAGATTAAGGGTATAAAGGTTATTTTATTTTTAGAATTTATTTTAAATATAATATTATATTATTTTTAATATATTTATGAAGTTATAAATAATTTAAATGAACCCACATGAAATATTTGTGCAAGCCTCAAAGACCCGGATGAGAAATATTAACCAATCTTAGGGATCCAGATGTTAAAAGCCTATATGATATTATATCCTAATGTCAGAGACTTTGATACAATTTACCCTAAAATTTAAATATCATTTTTTCTGCCTGAGTATAATTAATAAACATTACGCCTTTTAGATCCTATTTCTAAATAACTTGTGATATTTAATGCATAGCATGTCCAGTATGTAAATCCCCTTGCGTGTTCATTAGATCATCTCAATCTATTGACATCAATCTTAAATATCTATATTATCATATCTGATTACGTTGTGAGGTCTTTGTATATTTTTTTGGTAATTGATAAACTAGCTGATGAATAATTTTCTTATGCCATGCCCCTGACTATACGTTTATAAATTCTGTTGCTCCACGGCACATTCCATTCTTTGATATTTTATAAAAGCTACCTTAATGGTTTAGTACATTATGCAATCTATATCTTTCTATGCCCTGACTTGTGAGCGTATGTCATTCCATGTCTCTAACTTGTATTCTATAAACTAATATTTTTGCTGCGTCGACCTGGCAGTTCTTATCTTAATTATTTATGCCTGCCTTTCAAAATTGTTTCACCATCAATGTTTTAAATTTTTGTGTTAATCTTCTGAAATGGTTGTTCTTATCTTAATTATTTATGCGTCTTTTAAAATTGTTTTGCCATCAATTGTTGGTTGGAGCCGAGATATTTTAAATTTATGTGTTAATCTTTTGAAATGGTTCTGATCTATGTATTGATTTGTTTATCAACAATTTAAAGGGACTCGATATCTATACGATCGAAGTATGGATGCTTGCACGTGTGTGTGCATTTCTATTTAAGCATCATCAAGCTAAAGTTTCCAGTATCAATGACAATCAACTATAATGATAAATCTCCTTTTGATTTTGCCGCATGGCAGTGGATGATGCCTCAACATCAAATTAAAGACAGCCACACAATGAAGCTCATGCAAATCATGGCTGAGCGTGACAACGCAATTCAAGAACGCAATGCTGCCCTTCAAGAGAAGAAAACCGCTCTCGCTGATCGAGACATAGCCATTCTCCAGCGGGATGCTGCAATAGCCGAGCGCAACACTGCTATCATGGAACGTGACAATGCCCTCGCAGCCTTAGAATACGCACGGGAGAACAGCATGAATGGGGGCACCAATTCTGCTCCAAGGGGAGCTAAGCACTTCCACCAGCAACACCTGCAACAACACCTACAACACCCCCCACTACAGCTTTCAGAGTCACCTTACATACATGAGCGAGATATGCATGTAACAGAGGCATACCCTTTCTCTGAAGCTCTTGATGGTAACACGGTGAAGGTTCGCAAACCTAAGCGGTCGAGGAAAGAGGGCAAAGTTCAAGCTGCCAACCCATCAAAGAAAGCATCAAAAGCACCAAGGAAAGGGAAAAAGAATGGTGGTGGTGATGATCTGAACAAGCAAGTCACCATAGCTAAGCCACTTACCGAGTGGAGGGGTGACGTAATTGGAACAAAGCATCATGAATGGAAGGGTCAAGATCTGGGTCTGAACCAGGTCACATTTGATGAGTCGACTATGCCCCCGCCAGGTTGCTCGTGCACAGGGAAGCTGCAACAGTGTTACAAGTGGGGTAACGGTGGGTGGCAATCGGCATGCTGCACGACAACGATGTCCATCTACCCTCTGCCAGTGATGCCAAATAAGCGACATGCTCGAGTTGCAGGCCGCAAGATGAGTGGCAGTGCTTTCACCAAACTCCTTAGCAGGTTGGCTGCAGAAGGCCATGATTTATCAGCAGCAGTAGATCTGAAGGATCACTGGGCAAAGCATGGAACAAATAGGTATATTACTATCAAATAATTATGTTGTATTAGCTGGAGGAAGGAGGACAATGTAGGCTTTGAATGTTGAGATTCTAGGGGTGTATTCGATCAGCTAAGATCATCGCCTGGGAGGAAATGTGGGCAGCTCGTTCTATCATGTAATTGTAGTTAAGTGATTGTTAATATTTTATTTCTGTTGTTCTCAGTCTTTCTTTATCATCCGAAAACAAATAGTCGCGATAGTGCTTAATTTTATCAGTGGTCTTGATGGTTTTGATGATCTGCATTATCTTTGTTCTTATTCTCTGAATTAAAATCTAGGGGTGAAGGAGGATCCATAGAGAATTTCTTGTTTGGATGCCGAACAGTATTCCATTCGAACTCAAAAAGATTTTTGAATTCTTTGGGTTGTGCCTTTTCTAGTTGGTGCAAGCATACTTCAAAAAAAAAAGTAATAATTGATTATATTCCTTTTGATGATCAGTATACTTTCAAAGCAAAATAGTTTCTCATGTGGAATTGGTGATTAGTATTACTTTAAAATCTTAAATTTGTTTGTTCTTAGATTGGTGATTAGTGTATATCTTGTTCCATTTTTTTTTTTGGATAATATTAGGGGGGGGCTTAAGCATTCTTTTATCAGGATTAGAGTGAGTTAAAGCAGCTTAAATTTAATATGATATTATATCTATAATTTATATCTATAGCTATATTAAAAGAGCGATTTAAGCTGGAGAATTTTGTTGTTTCCTTTCCTTCAGCCCTTACCTTACTGTTCATTACATGCTGTAATGACAACTTTACTATGCATTGTATGCCTCGCAGCACGTGTCTACTGCTTATTCTTATGTTCTCCCCTCATTGTCGACCTCCTCCCTATCTCTAAAACCCCCTAGAGCTATAAATAAATCAAGCGTTCGATGAACAATTCGATATTTAGCTTGACAAGAGTTCATTTGTATTTAGTTTGTTGATATTAATAAATAAGTTTAAACATAATTTTAAAAGTTCTATTGGTAAAAAAATGAGTTTAACGCGTTGTCGGGTTTTAAGTTTCAGATGAGAAACATAGAGGATTGTGTTAGACATTCGATAATCAGTGTAAAATTAGTCGAATTAATTGTGACATGAATCTTTTAAGAAATTGTGCTAAAGTTATAGCGTTTCCTAGAAATGATGCATTATATTATTTGAATATAGTGAGAAATGTGTAATGGTTACTGCATCGGTGCCAGGGTGTAACGATAAGTGAGTAAGGGTTTTCACATTATGGACGAATGCAAGTAAAAAAGTTAGTCTAATATACTAGAATTTAAGTCACTAGGATTAGATTAGAAACTCGGAACATAGACACTTTGATAGGCAAGCTAATAGAGTTAGTAAACATTATGATTTATAGAAAGATTAATATTTTATACTTTAAAAAAAAAAAATGGGTTGAGGAGAAAGTAAAAGAAATTGATGGCTTAGGGTTTAAACTTTATTACTTTGGTAAGAATAAAAATAAGAATTGAGTGGGCATAATTTTAGATAAGAGTTTGAAGGATCACATAGTGGAATTCAAGAAAAGTGATGATAAAATTATAGATTTAAAAATTATAATAAATGGAATGATTATTAATATTGTAAGTGTGTATGCCCCTCAAGTGAGTTTGGATTAGACCTGGGCATCTTTCGGGCTTGGGCCGGGCTCGGGTCGGGTCAACTCGGGCCGGGTCACCCATTGAGTATGTTAAATCACACCCATACATATACATTCGGGTCAATTTATGTGACCAAGCCCAACATGGCCTCGGGCCGGGTTGGGCCGGGTCGACCCGAATGGTAAACTCTTCTCAAAATAAAAAAATTATTATGCTTTTCTTTATAACAAGCTTTAACTTCAAAAATCCTAAATATCAATATTACTATATAATTTGAATTTTGAAATAATATAAATATTTAAGTACCATATAAAATATCATATAAAAATTTAACTTTTATAATTTTATTACAACTCTACAACATAAAATCATAATTATAAAATTATAAGTTAGCTTTAGTGTCGGGCCGGGTCGGGTTGGGGCCCCGATGATCATGCCCAAGCCCGATCATGAAAATGATTGGGTCGGGCCGGGCCGGGTTAAAAGAATAATATGAAAATTTTATCACAACCCAAGCCCTAAATTTTTCGGGTCGGATCAGATCGGGTCGGGCGGGTCCCCGGGCCCGTGCCCAGGTCTAGTTTGGATGCGGGTATAAGAGAAAAATTTTAAAATAATTTGGAAGAGTTAATAGAAGAGATACTTTAAGAGAAAAGATTATTAATCGAAAAAAATCTAAATGGACATGTTGGAAGTATTGTTAAGAAATTCAATAACATCCATGGTGGATATGATTTTGGAGAAACAAATGAGGAGGGTAAAATTATTTTAAAATTTTCTTAGTATATTATCTTGTAATTACTAATATTTTATTTTAAAAAAGAGATGAACATATCATCATTCACAAGAATGGATTTTTCAAAATTCAAATTGATTATTTTCTTATAATAAATTGAGATCACTTGAATTGTAAAGATTATAAAGTCATTTCAAGTGAATGTTTAACTTTCAAACATTGATTAAAGATTTTATATTCTGAGATAAATTATTGCAGAAGGAATAATAAGTCGAAGTACTATTCTCGAACTCGATAGTGAAATCTAAAGAATGAGAACAAGCGTATCTTTAAGAAGAAAGTTTTAGAATCTTGGCAGTAAAATATCAACAAGAAAATTGATTTTATGTGGCCGATGATTGCTAACTGCACCCATGAGATGGCAAAGGATATGTTAGGAGAATTCAAAGGAGTGACTGCAAATAATAAAGATACTTAGTGATGAAAAGACGATATACAAGAAAAAGTTATAGTGAAAAAAATTTGTTATAGAGATTGGTTTAAAAACAGAAATAAAGATTTTCCATATATACAAAGAAGAAGAGAGAGATCAAAGAAGATATGACAAAAATTATAAGAAATGATCTTACTCACTTTGTCCTAGATAAAGATTTGTTAATTGATAGAATTCAATGGAAACAAAGAATTCATATAGTTGACTCTACCTATTAGGATTAAGGCTTGGTTGTTGTTATTATTATTGTGTTGACATTAGTATTCGACTCGTTAATATTTATGAATTATTCGTATAAAACTTAGGAACATGCTCATTAATTATACGACTCAATATAATATTTTTTTAGATATTTTAAGATATCTTATTTATTAATAAGAAAAAAATAATGAATAATTATAACAAAATTTATTCATAAATATATTAATGTTTTTAATATATAAAAATTTGTCTATAATTTTTGTATTTATGAATTTAAATTTGTATTTTTATTTTGTCATTATCATATAATTGTATTTTTATTTTATCAGTTTTCTATCGTGATATTATTTTTTTTATCTTTTTTATATTTTCTATTGATTTTATTTAATTTTTTTGTAGATATTTGATATGTTGACTTAATCTAGGTAAATACTTTCTTCCATAATTTAATATGTCAAGAAAGCTTTGTAATTGTTTAGGGTTTCAATTGTATCATAAATTTTTTTGATTTTAGTAATTATGTGTTCTTGTAATGCTATTTCTCCTTGATCGATAACTTTACCTAAATATTCAATTTTTTATTTACATAATTCTATTTTATTTTTTCCTAGAATAATTCCATGTTTTATAAATAAATGTCTTACAATTTTGAGATATTGAAGATGTTGTTCATAGTTATTAAAAAAAATGAGTATGTCATCTATATATATTAAACTAAATTGATTATATGGTGAAGAAATAAAATTCATTCATTTTTGAAATATCTGTGGTGCATTTTTTAGTCCAAAGGGCATTACTTGCTATTGTAAGTGTTCAAATGGAGTGAAAAATGCTGTTAACTCTTTTGATTTTTCATCTACTATTTTTATCTACTAAAAACTTGATTTAGCATCAAATTTACTAAACTATTTTGCTTCGCACATTCTTTATAATATTTTCGGTACTTTTCTTTTTGATCAATAACTTTACCTAAATATTCAATTTTTTATTTATATAATTCTGTTTTATTTTTTCCTATAATAATTTCATGTTTTATAAATAAATGTCTTGTAATTTCGAGATATTGAAAATTAATCTATACGGATGCTTATGATCTTTAGACTTAAAATTTTTAAGATCTAAAAACGTTTGATATATCTGTATGACTGAAAACAGTAGTATAAATGAAAAAATTGAAAAAATTTTCTTAAGTAATATCAAAAATAAATTTGAAATTAAAAATAAATATCTTAAAAAAATAAGTGGTACAAACATAATAAATAATTTTAAACTTCTACAAACAGGGGGTGATCCTTTTATAGACAAAAAAAATTTACAGGAACAATAGAGAATAATATTTATAATAGCTACAGTACCCGCACTGCTATAGTGTACTACAGTATGAGCACTGCTACAGTGTGCTCTATTATTTCTGATAAGTTGGCGCTTCTGGAAGTTGCTGAGTTGGTTTTATTATTGATGCTGACTCTGACTCACTCTGACTCAATATTATGCTGCTGCCTTACCATCACTTTTATGGCTAGGTCCATGCTGGTTGTGGAGAAGGACAAATTGGTATTGAAATATCTTGTAGTAATTTTTTTGTCTGAGGTCCTCAAGAAAATTTCAGTTCAGTACCTTTATTTTCATTATCAATCGCTGTTAGATTATCTTCATCAAAAACTATGATACGTTTATTACTAAGATATCTGTGATGATGGCGACCTTAGTGAAATAATAGTAATTCTCGAAGATTTTTCTTTTGTTTTTCGTCCCATGAATATCCAGAAAAATTCGTTGTTGGAAGTTGTCCTAGTTCTTTGTCTGGACATTTTCCATATTTGAAAAGCTGGATATACTAAATACTTATATGACTCTACAAATGTTGATATAATCTCAAATTCTAATATTCTTTCAAATATTTTCGTAGCTGATATGATAGTCTTAATTATCTGAGGAAACGCTTTCCATTCATCGTAATGATGAATGTCAATAATTATTCTTCTTACTATTCCGAGTTCTATCGGTTTTTTCATGTTTGTTTCAAAGGCAACGAACATTCTTTGTCTTCCATCCAGTAGTATGATTAGTTGTTCTTTTAACAAGTACGGAAGAGTTTTATCTTTATATATATTATCAAGGATTCTTCTTTGAAGATCTTTTGGCAATATTGTCATTACCTTATTGAAGTATTCTTTCCTCTTAGTCCTTTCCATATATGAAGAACTTATATTTTTGAATTTATATATGACTTTCAATATGAGATAAATATTGTTGTATTATTTAAGCTAATATTCTTTACAGCTTTGAAGAAGATATTTGAAGAATTCTTCTTCTTTCAGAAGCATTTGAGTTTTATCATGAAGAGAAGATTCCATATTATATATGTGTGATATTATTTCACGAAGTATATATATCAGGAAAGGGTTATGCTGCAATTCTCTTACTATTTTTTAGAAATCATTTATTATATTGAATATCTTGAGAGATATTGGAATATCTGACTTATAGTTACTGGTAATTTTTACTAGTGTTGATATAGTATTTTGATTATATTTATTGAGAAAATCAATATTGATTTTTCTTTCTCTGAATATTACATCTTTCTGATATGTTTTGGAAGAAGAAATATTATACGTCCTTGAAAAAGGAATATTATGAGCTAGTACTTTGACTTTTCATATATTGATCATTATTCCTGCAAAATTTATTCATAAATATATTAATATTTTTAATATATAAAAATTTGTCTATAATTTTTGTATTTATAAATTTAAATTTATATAAGCGCGTATGATTCAATCTTAAGTATGTCTTGACATTCATGAATCAAAGCTCAAACAAGCTTTTGGTACTAGCTTGATTTTTGTGAGCGGATATGAACATAAACAGATCACTACTCTGCTTGGTTCGTCTGCGGCCCGATTCCCAGCACAGTCCGACGCCTAGCGCCGGCGTCCTCTCTCTCTCTCTCAAACCCTAACCCGCTTTATCGGCCAACGCTTCTAATTGCGCTCTTCTTACAACGGCGTTGCCACCCTTCTTCAACGAGTGTGCCATTTCACAGCCGTTCACTCCTCATTTGCATCGCTGTGCGGTTGCGTCAAAATAAGGTACGTCTTCTCTCTTCCTCTTCTCCGTTCTAAACCCCTAACTTCTCCTATCTGCATCTACCACCCCCACCATGTTCACTGTTGAATAATTTTTATGAGTTCTTCCCCATGAACTCTTCTGCCTACATCATAGAGCTCTGCCAGAGCTCCCCATGGCCTCTTCCAGTTTATGGTGAGCCCTAAACTAAATCAATCACTGATCTTCCATTTGACGGGCATGAACCGTATCCTGCGGGACCTGTCCACGGCACGCGACACCACTCATGCTTAAGGAGAAGGCGCGAGCTATTTTGCCAATGGATTGTAGAATATCTAGCTCATCCTACTTGTTATCTGTGAGTTGAAGCCGAGACATATCTCATCTTTATATAGTTTTCTTAATTGACTTTGATAACTTATTATTATAGAAGTTACTAGGCAATTTAGTTTAAATCTTTTGGATTCTTATGTTGGTCATCATTGGTGATGACTCACGTTTACTTGAGCTTTTAGCCATGACAACTCAGAATCATTCCCGTTAAAGCCCATAGGTAAACTAACAAATGTATTTCCTTCAGAATTTACAGGTTTGTCACTATGAGGGACTCTCTGAGGCATGTTAATTTTAGTTGATTTATGGTTTAAGTTTTCAAAAGTGCCAGGCTATTCCATCTTGTGAGGATCCCCAGAAGACTCTTCACAAAGAGTCTTCTTTCTTCAACCAGGAGGAGATACATTAACTAAAGACAAAGACTTCTTTATTTTCTCTAACCCTATTTGATTTTCTTTCACTTTCAAATCATCTATTTGATGCATCTACAATAAATTCATCAACAACCTCATCCAGAACATCAAAGCTATCCATGTCACTGTTGTTGAGAAGCCTACTATAACTAACAGTTAAAGTGCTAGCTCCATTCTTAGTAAGACTTTTGCCAATGTCAATAAATTCCTTTTGCAATTTATCAAAAGCTTCAGGTATCTCTTTTGCAGCCTGAGCAAAATACTCGGCAGTTTTCCCTTGACATTGACCTCACAGCTTGCTCATTGATTCATCAGTGAATGTTTGAATGTGTCTGATTGGATTTGCAATATTTGCTTTCATCTTGAAATGCTTTTTCATGAAATTTTGTTACTCAACTTGCCTATGCTTTGTTGTTCGAATTAGTTGCATAAAATCATATTAAATTTGACATACATTCAAATATCCTTGTTATCTTCAGGTTCTTATGAATGTCACTTGTGTTTCTTATTTTTATGATTTCTAACTTGAACATATCACTTACTCGGATAGAACCTTCGAGGTATATTTCAATTACCTCTAGCTAGGCCCCGTTTGTCTCCAAGTTAAAAATTAACCTAGTTTAATTTTAACTTGACATATCACATCACACATAAAATTTAATATTAAAAATTAACTTTATTTCACATCCTACACACATTACTAAAATAATAACTAACTTATATCACATCCCTCACATATCGCAACATAATAACTAACTTTATTTCACATCATTCACAATTTTTAATAAAAAAATATCTCTATCTAAGTTTAATTTTAACCTTGTTAAATTTAACCCTACAAACAAACATTAAATTTATATTATTTAAATCTAATTAAGTAGATAGAACAATGTCATTTATTTGTTTTATGTCATTTATAACTGTTGACGTAGGATGTGAGGGTCCTAAGAAACACCGAGAAAGAGAGAGTTCCGGGAGACGGTGGCGCGCAAATGGATAAGCCTGTTAGCGGAAGCTCTGCAGGGGAGTGAATTCAGAGCATTCAGAGAAATACACAGAGGTTTAAGGTGGTTCAGGGAGAAAATCCCCTACGTCCATCGGTTGATCAGCGAAGGAATTTCACTAATAGGAAGAAGTGGCCTCGCGGGGCTATACAATACTTTCTTTGGGGAAGAAGAAGAAGAAAAAAAAAGAAGAGAGGGCTCCTCAGTTGGGGCTTTTTTACAATGAGAGCGGAGGAGTCCTCTTTCTTGTATCTTGACGCCTCTTTCTCTAGGGGAACTGTTTCAGCGGTATTTGTAGCTGGTGGAGTGCGTGGCTTCACCCGGTTTTTCGGAGGAAAGGTGATGGACAAGCTCTGGGCTCACGCCGTTTGTCTGCCACCGGGAAGGCCTGCAGCCGCGAAAGGAGGACAATATCTTTTAATATTCGTACCTCTTCTGGGGATCCGTGATGGCTGGAGCATGCGGATCCTTGATTTGCGGGTCTGAAAAAAGGTGCCTTGTACGGGGAGCGGCGCAGTTAGCCAAAGTTGATTGTGACAGGCACTGCTCTGTAACCTCGTACCCGATGTTACCAGGGATGATCATGGCTTATCGGGCACGAGGTTGGGTTGAACCCTCGTGTCCGAGATTTGACTTGGTCAAAGGTCCTGCAAAGTCAGACAGATGAGTCAGCAAATAAGCCAGAGAAATGGAGGCCAGCCCGGCGCCACGTGTACGGTCAGGATGCAGCGCAGGAACCACGTGTTAACATCAGCCCCCCGCATTGTCAGGGCGCGAATATTAATATGGGTCCTGGAATGCGAACCGTCGTGAGGGTGGACGCGCTGCCCAAGGCCTGTAAGGATAAGATGGAGGCGGCGCCCGCCGATTTGTATCTTTGCATCCTCACTCTGAAGCTTACCCTGTAAGAGAGAAAATTTGTTAGAGAGAGATGGCGGAAGAAGGGGAGTGGACTGCCCTGGCAAATATTTCGAAGAAGAAGAGAGCAGGCGGGGCTCCGGCTGAGGCTCCCCCTCCAGAGAAGAGGAGGCCGGAGGTGCCTACTCCCGCCGGGGCGTCTCCTAGTGAAGAAGTGGGAGTCCCGGCAGCCAAAGTTGCCGGCATTCTGGCGCGAGCACTGGAGTCCGTGCAGGAGTTGGTAGGCACGGAGGCTGCAGAAGTGGTGGTTGTTTCTGATTCTCCCGTCAGACTGCCTAAAAAAGTTAGGGAGCTGAAGGAGGTGGCCCTGGTGGGTGAGACGGCCATGAGAGAGAAGTTAGCGCCTGGGAAGGTCTTTCTCAAGGATGAAGAGGTTGAGCGACTCCTTCCCAGGTTTGGGGTTTGCGAAGGGGGCGTGGAGAAACCTCCCTTGCTGGTTTGAGGTCCTTCTTCCCTTGGTGTCCCAGTCCCCGCTTCTGAGAAGAAAAGGGAACCTCCGAAGTGATGAGTAGAAGGAAGAGAAGGATAAGAAGGGTGAGAAGGAGGAATGCACCAAGATCGAGGAAGTGACTAAGGGGAAGAAGGGAGAGTCCCTTCTTGCTGCCTCTGTAAGCGCTCCTGGTACTGAAGGGTCAGGAGGCAAAATGGAAGAGGCGATTAAGGAGAAGGGGAAGGTCCTTCCAGCTGCTTCCAGCGCCCCCTCCGGTATTGACGGGGCCTGGAGTGTGCTGGGAGACAAATTATGTGAGATAAGGAGGGAAGATGAGAAGATCTTGGGGAACACCTCTGAGGTTCTGGAGGTGGTAAAATCTCTGAAGGGCAGGAAGGAAGGGGAGGCCCGTCACCTTTAGAAGATAAGGGAGTTGGAGGGCGCTTTGTCTCAAGTTACAAAGTGCTCTCTGAGTGATCATAAGGAGGAGCTAGGGAAGTTGCACAAATTGAAGGATAGGTTGGCTTCCATGGCTCTGGTAAACGCAGAGTGAGCTAATAAAAATGAGGTTACGAGAAAAGAATTCCATCGCAATCTGTCAGATGTGAATCAGGCCCACTCTGCCCATGTCAAAGACCTCCAGAAGAGAATAAAGGAGTTGGATGATGAGAAGGAGGCTTTGAGAGAAGAAAGAAGGCGGCTGAGGGAGGAGCTGACCAAGGCCAGGGAGGCCTCGTCGGGGGCGAAGGAGGTGGTCTTCGAAGCTTGCCGCCGGGAGGAGCTGCTGAAGTCTGAGGTCCGTTCTTTGCGGGCCTTGGTGGAAAACAGCTCTGGATGGCGGGGACGACGTATGGAGGATCTGGAGGAAGCGGTGAGGAGGGCGGTGAAGATCGTCAGCGCCTCACCGGTGGGTCACCATGTGAGGAGTCAGGCTGCTTTCGATGTTTTCTTGCAGACAATGGTTGATGAGAATATTCTGGATCAGGAGAGCATCAGAAGCCCTGCGGTTCTTCTCTTCTGTGGTCCTAAGAGACCAAACAGGTTCTTTGACGTCGGGAGCCACTGCTCAGAGGAGTTTCCTCCACCAAGGTCCTATGCCGGTTGGGGGCCTCAGCCACCTCCTCCCCGTAGGAGCTCTGAAGAAGGCCAGACCACTCCTCTTGAGGCCAGATGGTTGAGACGAACGCCTCCTCCCCCAGTCCAGCAGCAGGGTCAGCCAGGGAGCCAGAAGTGACCTATTTCCACCCTCAACCAGTTCCTCAACCTAATATGTTTGAGGGAACCACGGTCAGAGGAAGAGGGAGATCCTCTTCCTTTGCAGCACTTGAAGGATCTATTTCTCAAATAGATAACCCCAAGAAGAAATTCAGAGAAACATGTCTCTCAACTCATGTCTGACGGAACCATCGTTTGCGGCGTGGAAGCTGAGGAGTCCCCAGGGCGATCTGCTGTTGGTTAGGAGAGTTACAGATCGGTGTCTAAGTTCTGAAACCTTGTAATTTTTTTTATTTTTTCCTGTACTCATGAGAGAAACATGTGAGGACAAAGAAAAATGAATTTGTAACAAGTTTTTAGTGAAAATGTATTTTTCTTTTCAAAAACTTGTCATGAATGAATTCTTCTTGCATGTCTCTTCTTTCGTGTTTGAAACAGGTACCACGAAGTTTACGAAAAGAGAACATGAATTCATAAGTGAAAGTAAAGAAAGCTCAACTGATAAACTAAGAAAAATTTCTAAGTGAAGAGACGAGATAGTTATTCTTGTGTACGATAGTGAAATATCGAGCGAGGATAATAAAGACCATCACTCGAATCTTGTGTACGATAGTTAAAATATCGGGTGAGGATAATAAAGACCATCTCTCGAATCTTCGTGTACGATAGTAAAATATCGGGCGAGGATAATAAAGACCGTCACTCGAATCCTCGTGTACGATAGTTAAAATATCGGGTGAGGATAATAAAGACCATCCCTCGAATCCTCGTGTACGATAGTTATTATCGTGGACGATATACGAAGGGACGGGGAGGAGAGACACTTCGAACTCCGTGCATCGCTTCGGGTTCTGAGATTGTCAGAGAGCACGAACGGCTTGATTGCGCTCACACGCTGATCAAGGAGATCAGACGGTCAGGAGGTGAAAAGACACAGCTGTCTCTCTATCAAAAGGGGTTCTGTCAAGAGGAGCAGCTGGCGCGCCTTTCACCTCCAAACCCTAAGAGAGGAGAGAAAGAGAAGAGACTTCACCCCGTCCTCTGCGAGACTAAGCCATGGGAGGGGGAGAAATCGAGTGGGCAGAACTAGCCACCCAGTTCCAAAAAGATTCCAGCTATCAGGAGAGTCTCTTGATGGAGCACGATGTGCTTAACACCACCAGGGGCTTCAGGGGAAATCCCAACCTGTCGATTATCCCTCCTTCCGCCGACCTCTGACCGAACCGTCCTCCTCAGGGGGCTATTTGCGTATACCGTGCTAAAGTGGAGTACGGCCTGCTGTTGCCACTGCAACCGGAGTTTAGGGAGATTCTGAACTCCTTTCAGCTCGTCCCAGCACAACTCTCTCCCAATGTCATTGCCTATGTGTATTCTTTTCTGAAGCTGTTACAAGCTCAATACCATGGACTCTGACGTTGTTCAGGAGCTTATTTGGTTGGATGATGGTGCCGGGGTATGGGGGGTGCCTGGCCCTTCGGTCGAAGACGAGGAGGGCGATTTTTTCGGGAGCGAGTAGTTCCCACTCTGACTGGAGGGACTACTACTTTTTCGTCGGAGGCGATTTGGGAATCTCTTTGACGCCCGGGGTGTGCCCCCCTGAGTTTACTGGTGATGTCAAGTGGGCGGCAGGGCAGGATACCCTGAGGAACCTGGAGAGGTTGAAGGGGCAGAGTTGGCTCTTGAAGGATTTTTTGAGGCATGTAAGGAATAACATATCCTTACATGCCAAGGCGCTGGGGTACAACGCCTTGAAAGAAGTTGCCCCCCCTTCTGGCGTAGTTATGATGAAGAGGGCCAGGAGGGGGCATCCTGTCACTCAACTCAATAAGGAAGTGCTGAGGTGGGGGAAGGAGAAGAAATAAGGGTTCTAGAGCCGGTCTGTGGCGGGGCCGTTGTCGATGTGGTATCCTCTCCTGAGAATACTGCAGACGACAGGAAGACATTGGCTGAGCTGGGTTACACGGGGAAAGGTAAGGATCCCATGCCAGCCACCAAGCCCCAGGCAATCCCTAAAAGTGGTACAGGGGTTGTCATAGGGGGAAAGAATGAAGGAAATAAGGCCGACGGGGGCCAAGAAAAGGAGGTGAAGGGACCTTGCCTGGAACTGGTTCCCAGGGAGGTCCATGGAGAAAAGAGGGGTTCCTCCGGGAACACAGAGCCCGAGCCCCTACAAAAGAAGGCAAGGAGTGTGGAGGAGGGGGGTTTCGCTGCCGGGGAAGAGCACGACTGACAGCGAAGTGTAGAGCCCCCTTATAGTGTCAATTTCGCCGGAATCTTCGGGGATGTAGGTACGAGGTTGGCGGTGAGGACGACAGGGGATGATCGAAGAGTGACCATCCTCACCGTGCCATCCGAGAATAAGGGTCAAGTTTACCGAGGAGAGGTAGGCCTGGCCCTAGGGAGCGGCCTGGTGGCTAAAGATTTGGAGGAGAAGATGGAAGCAACCTCCACTCCAGATCTGTACTCGGGACTGGCCAACAGGGTAGCCACGGTAAGGATTCCTTTTCAGGATTTCCTATCCGCTTTAATCCTGTGGGCTGACTTGTTTGTATTTGTAGGTTCTTGCTCGCTTGCCGTTGGCTCTGAACAGGGCTCTGAGGACCGAGGAGCAGGTGCTGGAGCAAGGGTCTCGGCTTCATCAGAAAGATGGAGAGATAGAGGCCCTGAGGATCGAGCTTGCGGTGAAGTCTTCCCAGCTTGACGCCGTTGAGGGGGAAAAGGCCAAGCTGCAGGAGGAGCTTGCAGTCCGTCAGTCTGTCTTGGTCGCCGCGGAGGCTGGCAATAAAGTCCTGCAGAAAAAGCTCGTCGAAGTCGCTGAACGGCAGGAAGCCATTATCGCGGAGAGGTCCATGACCGCCGTGGAGACCTACAAGACGAGTTTGCCCTGTAGGAGATTAAGGTTAGAAGGGATCAGGCGATCATGGGAGGGGTTGGCTTCCACTTTAATTCAAGGGGGGAAGGTTACTGCCGCCGAACTTGAAGAAGTGGATCCCTTCCCTTGCATGGCTGCTGATCCCACTTACAAAGAGGAGGATTTTGACCTGTCTGACGACCTTATCCATCATGTATTTAGGCTTTTGGATAGGACCGACAGAAGGAACTCATTCTATTTGTAAGAAGAGTGAATTGTAATCCCTCTTTTGTAATTTCTTGATATTTAATATAAAAAAGAATTTGTTTTTTCATACCTGTTTTACTCCGATGTGTATGTAATGAGCAGGTACCTTTGTATGAATTTGAGATGTTTTGACTGGTTCTAGAAGAAAACCTCTTAATAAGATAATAAAGAGCTTTTTGAACTATATGATAGCTCAAGTTCAAATTTGAAATGCCTCGACTGTGGTTCTGAGAGAAAAACCCCTTAATAAGATAATAAAGAGTTTTTGAATCATATGATAGCTCAAGTTCAAACTTGAAACTCCCTGAAATCCATATAGATAAAGGATAATGATAACAGGAAGGATTCCGCCCAGGAGGGGTTATCTGACCCAATGCCAAAAGGACTTTCGTCTTAAAACATCGTGCACGATGTTTGTACTTTTGGGCAAGGGCTGACCTCGGGGATTCCCTTCATTAGGGTTGTAGATACTTCTTTGTAAACTTGCACAGGGAAGAAGTAGTAATAGTGGAGATCCTGCCTAGGGGGAGTTATCTGACCCAATGCCAAAAGGACTTGTTCGTCTGAAACATCGTGCACGATGTTTGTACTTGAGGCAAGGGCTGACCCTCTTGGAATGGCAGATCCTAGTGGGAAGCGAAGGCACCCTGCTTAGGGGGGACCTGTATCATAAGTTGATATCAGGGACTGCCCTAAGGTTACGAGTAGGCCTTCAGACCTTTCGCTGGCTAGATAGGCTTATGGAAGGGTCCCAGATATTTGTAGGAAACCCTGCCTGCCAGGCACAACTAGGCTTGGTGATCACCGTATAAGGGCGGTTAGTGATTATGGGATCATCGTATGCGAGGTCCGGAACCTCGGATACGATGATTGAGACTTGAGTTTTGAGATCATACCTGAGCGACGCTTAGGTCGATACGAATATCTCAGTATGTATTGACAAATGTAGCATTCGTTGTCATAAGAACTCCGGAGTCTGGGAGAACCTTTAGGATAGTATGTAAAGAAATCCAGATATTTGAAGAATCTCTGTACTTGTTGATTGAATCTGTATAGCAAATTTCTGAATGAATCTGTACAAAATGAATGATGCATAGGGAGTATCAAGATGAACTGCCGTCAGAGCCTTTAGGCATAGAATTTCTTTAGGTCGTCCCCACTCCAAGTTCTGGGGAGCTGGATGCCTTCAGAAGTCATAAGGTAGTATGCGTTTGGTCCAGCAACCTCGCGTACGATGTAAGAGCCTTCCCAATTGGGCTCAAGCTTGGGAACCCCCGAATTGTTGCCAGCGAGAAGGCGTCGCTTGAGAACCAAATCTCCCTGATTGAAAGTTCTGGGGTTAACCTTTCGGTTGAAATATCGCTCCATTCGACGTTTGTGCTCCAGGCGTTTGAGCGCGGCCAATTCTCTTTTCTGTTCCAGGAGATTCAGGTCGATCCGCCGTGAATCATCATTTTCGTTCATCCATGTTTGCAAAGCCTCGGATTCGAAGTTGGCTGCAGCCTCTATTCTGGGGGAGAGGTGCTCTAGCTCAACTGGTATGACAGCGTCCATCCCGAATGAGAGGGAAAAAGGGGACTCTTGAGTAACCTCGGAAGGAGCCGTGTTGTAAGCCCAAAGAGCACCTGGTAATTCTTCCGGCCAGCGTGCTTTGGCGCCTTCTAGGTGCTTCTTCAGGATGTTTAGGATGTTCTTATTAGCGGCCTCCGCCTGACCGTTAGTATGAGGGTGCCAAACAGATGCATATTTGAGATTAATCTGGTGTTCTCCTCTGATTGGCGAATGGAGTGTTATTATCTGTGATAATCACCATTGGTATGCCATATCTACAGACGATGTTGGCCCAAAGGAAGTTTTCTACGTTCTGAGCGGTGGGTTGAGTGAGCGGCTTAGCTTCAATCCACTTTGTGAAGTAGTCGACTGCGACGAGTATCCACTTGTAGTTCTTCATGGCTGTAGGGTTGCCTCTGCATGTCGGCGTAGTATTGACACTGAGAACATTTTTCCACAAACACCTGAGCGTCCTTGTGGATGTTGGGCTAGAAGAATCCTTGGCGTAGGATTCGCATAACTAGGCTTCTGCCACGGGCGTGGGTTCCACACTCCCCTCGGTGTACCGCTTCCATGACCTTTTGGGCCTCTTCTGGTCTTAAACACTTGGTGAGGGGCTTGGCATAGGATCTCCTGTAGAGCTCCCCATCGATGAGGGTGTACTTGGCACAAATAAGTTTCAGCTTCTGCGCCTCTTGTCTGTTGTCTGGCTGAATCCCACTTTTTAAGTAATCTAGGATCCTGTCCATCCAGCAGGGTGGTTGCTCTTCAGAAGAAACTTCGGTGCTTTCGAAACTGGGCCTTTCGAACACCTTAGTCCGGCGGAGGTCGGGGAGTCCCTCTTTTGCGAGCCGGTCTGCCACTTGGTTCTCCTCCCGAGGTATGTGTGTCAAGGAGAAATCTTCGAACTGGGAAATCAAAGATTTGACCAACTGCAGATATTTCTTTAATACCTCGTCTTTTGTCTCAAATATGCGGTTCACCTGGTTGACGACTAACTGGGAGTCGCTGAACACCTGTATGTGCTTCACAGCCATGCTAAGCGCAAAGTTGAGTCCTGCAATGAGGGCCTTATATTCTGCTTGGTTGTTTGTTGCTTTGAACTGAAATGTCACAGCTTGATGTAGTGTGGCCCCCATTGGGCTAGTTAGGAGGATCCCAGCCCCCTGGGATTGTTATCCGGATGCACCGTCAACATGGAGGGACCAGAGGTTTGCCAAGGACTTGGCAAGTGGCGGCTCTGAAGTAGAAAGTTCGGCGACGAAGTCCGCCAGGGCTTGAGCCTTGATTGCTGTTCGTGGGACAAACCTGATATCGTACTCACCCAGTTCAATAGACCATTTGAGCAATCTTCCTGAAACCTCGGGGGTGCGCAGTATCTTCAGTAGTGGTTGATCTGTGACAACCTGGATAGTGTGGGATTGGAAATAAGGCCGTAGTTTCCTGGCAGTCGTCAGGAGGGCCAGAGCGAGCTTCTCCAAAGTGGGATACCGACTTTCGGTGTCTAGGAGCATGTGGCTGGTATAGAAGATAGGATGTTGTACCCCCTTCTTGCTGTCTAGGAGGACCGCTGAGACCGCAGTGTCGGATACTCCCAAATAAAGAGATAGGACCGTACCTTCCTTCGGCGCTACTAGTATCGGAGCCGAGGTGAGATATTTCTTCAACTCTGTAAAGGCTGATTCGCACTCGTCGGTCCATTCCCCTTTTTTGTTGTTGCGCAGACACCGAAAGAATGGAGAACATCGGTCACCAGCTTTTGAGATGAATCTGCCTAAACTGTTGATCCGCCCTCCTAGCTTCTGGATATCCTTGGTTGTCTTTGGGGAGGGCATGCTCAGAATAGCCGATATTTTGTCAGGATTGGCCTCTATCCCTCTGGCAGAGACTAGGTATCCCAAGAATTTTCCCGAAGCCGCGCCGAAGGTATACTTAGCAGGATTAAGCTTGAGGTTGTACCTTCGAAGGGTATCGAGCGTTTCCCTGAGATCACTGAGGTGCTCTGTCAAGGTTTTGCTTTTGACCAAGATATCGTCTACGTAAGCTTCGAGATTCCTTCCCCTTTAGCCTTTAAAGACGGCATCAATCATGCGTTGGTAGGTAGCACCGGTATTTTTGAGACCAAATGGCATGACGTTGTAGCAGTAAGTGTCGTAATTAGTGATGAAAGCAGTCTTCTCCTCGTCTTCCTTGGCCATCCAGATCTGATGATACCCGGAGAAAGCGTCTAGGAAACTCATAACCTCGTACCCGAAGGTACGATCTACCATCGTGTCGATGCGAGGGAGAGGGTAAGTATCTTTAGGGCAGGCCTGATTCATTGTTCTGAAGTATACGCATATTCTCCACTTCCCATTGGCCTTCCTCACCATAATGACGTTGGTTAGCCATCGGGGTACTGGACCTCCCTGATGTAACCAGCCCCCAGCAACTTGTTAATCTCCTCCCTGATGGCATCCTGCCTCTCCCTGGCTATGACTCTTTTCTTTAGTATAATGGGGGAGACGGCCTGAGATACAATCAAGTGGTGTTCGCAGACAGCCTTGTCCATGCCTGTAACATTTTCAGGAGACTATACAAAGACATCGATATACTCCGAAAGCAGGGCGGTAACTTCCGCCCGCTGTTTGTCATTCAGATAAGATGAAACATTTACAATTTTGGAAGTGTCTTCACCCCCTAAGGCTACATTGATGACCCCTTCCTGCGGTATGACCGGTTGGGTTTCTTTGGGATCCATTTGGTCGACTACAAGCTGTGCTGTTTTTTGAAAATAACGGGTAGCTTGTCTAGCGTCTCCTCTGATGGTGACAACGCCGTTGGAGGTTGGAAACTTCGCGCACAGGTGGGGCGTGGAAATCACCATCCCAAAAGAGTTTAGATTTGTCCTCCCTAGGATGGCGTTGTAGCCCGATTTAACCCTGATGACTGCGAAGTTGACCATGCTCATAGCGTGGCCGTTGTCATCGCCAAAGGAGACGGGTAGAGTGATGAATCCCAGAGGTTGGACCCTTTCACCGGAAAAATCGAGCAAGGTGGTCCTAGCGCGAAGAAGGTTCGCTTCCTTGAGTCCCATCTGGAGGAAGGCGGACTCAAACAGGATGTCGGCGGCGCTCCCAGAGTCGAGGAGCACCCGTCGGACATTGAAATCGGTGATGCGGGCAACGACCACTATCGGGTCGTTATGCAGATTGCCTTGCTGGGGAAGATCTCTGCTGCAGAAAGTAAGGGGGATAGATGAGGCGTGTTGCTCAGAGATACCGGCAACTTCGGTTGCTTGGTGGTAAGCGATTGGGTCAATGCTAAAGATAGCATTGATCGTCCTAGTGGCCGGAGGGTAAGGGCGCCTTTGTTGGGTGGGGCCTGTAGATGGCGAGGCCTTAGTGGGGGCTTCAGCAGCCTCGGGGGCTTTCCCTTTCTGGGCGGCTGTGAAAGTTGGCGCCATCTGCATGAATTCTTCGAGTTTGCCCTGATTCATCAGTTTCTCCAGCAAGGCTCTGAGACCTCGGCACTTGTGAAGCCTGTGCCCATAGTTCCCATGGAACTCGCAGTAGTCATTGGGGTCCACTCCGGGCGGCGGCGTTGGCCTGGGTCCGGCAGGTCGGATCCAGCCCTGCTTGACAGCTGCCGCATAGACCTCAGGGAGTGGCCGAGAGAGGAAAAGCTTTGGAGGCGGGGCGTGTCGAGGCTTTTCCTCCACTCTATCATGATGCCTGGCCACACGTATCCTCGTAGCCGAGGGTTCAACATCTCGATGTTTCCTCTTGCTCCTCTCCTGCTTAACCCCGGGAGTGCCTGTGGGAGAGGACTCAGCATCCTCGAGAAGCATAAATTGACTGGCCCTGGCCACCAGCTCTGGATAGCTTCGAGGTTTGGCCAACTGTAGGGATTTGGATAGGTCTCCCACCTTGAGGCCCCGTCGGAAGTTGTGCATGGCCACTGCAGGCTCTACATCTTCAGCTTCTGCTGCAGCGGCGAAGAAGCGGTTGGTGTAATCCCGAAGGCTTTCTCTCTCGTCTTGCTTAATGTTGGCGAGTACTATGTCAGAGACGACCATCCGGGTCCGGCCGATGAAACGGGCGTTCAGCTCCCATTTCAAATGCTCGTAGGAAGAGATGTGACCCCTGGGCAGCTTGATGAACCAGCTAAATGCTGCCCCTTTCAGGGTGTTAGCCAGGAGGTGACACCTCGTGGCCTCGTCCGGCTGACGGTACCGGACTGCAGCCTCAAATCCTTGCACATGCTCACGGGGGTCTGTCACGCCTTTGTAGACCTCCAGCCTGGGAGGCCTGAAGTCCTCTGGGATTGGGGCCAGACGAATGGCGTCGAAAAAGGGAGCATTGCCATCCATCGGCCCAAAGAAGGGGTCAGGCCTATGATGGGGGACCTGAACGCCTTGAAAGAGGGGATCTCTTCCGGCAAGAAAAGGAGGAAAAGCAGGTGGAAGAAAAACGGGTTGTGGAAGTGGACAAGGTGGAAGAAAGTTTTGGCGAGCCTCCTGGAGGCCGAAAAGGCGTCTGGGCGGTCCGGAAGAACCAGAAGTTTGGACGGAGAGTGCGGCAACCGGAGGTGCTGGCGCGGGAGCTCCAGCAGCCGGAGGAGGTGGAACAAGGACCGCCGCTACCTGCGGGAGAGGGAGCACCGCACATACTGGTTGAGTCTGTCTGAGGATCACGGCCTGCTGGGCTGTAAGACCGGTGACCAGGTCAGTGAGATTTGCGAGCATCCCTTGAAGTTCTGAGATGCGGGTGCCCCTGGAGGAAGAAGGAGATTCGGCGTGACGCCGAGAGGTTGAGGTCGAAGCTCTATCGTCCGGCGCTCGAACAAGGTTTCTCCTGCATGCAGACTGCGAACCGCAGAGTTGGTTTTGCGCGTTCTGGCCACCATCTTTCCAGGTCTCAATGAAAGCACCAGAAGATGTTGACGTAGGATGTGGGGGTCCTAAGAAACACTGAGAAAGAGAGAGTTTCGGGAGACGGTGGCGCGCAAATGGATAAGCCTGTTAGCGGAAGCTCAGCAGGGGAGTGAATTCAGTGCATTCAGAGATACACACAGAGGTTTAAGGTGGTTCAGAGAGAAAATCCCTACGTCCACCGGTTGATCAGCGAAGGAATTTCACTAATAGGAAGAAGTGGCCTCGCGGGGCTATACAATACTTTCTTTGGGGAAGAAGAAGAAGAAAAAAAAAAGAAGAGAGGGCTCCTCAGTTGGGGCTTTTTTACAATGAGAGCGGAGGAGTCCTCTTTCTTGTATCTTGACGCCTCTTTCTCTAGGGGAACTGTTTCAGCGGTATTTGTAGCTGGTGGAGTGCGTAGCTTCACCCGGTTTTCCGGAGAAAAGGTGATGGACAAGCTCTGGGCTCACGCCATTTGTCTACCACCGGGAAGGCCTACAGCCGCGAAAGGAGGACGATATCTTTTAATATTCGTACCTCTTCTGGGGATCCGTGATGGCTGGAGCATACGGATCCTTGATTTGCGGGTCTGAAAAAAGGTGCCTTGTACGGGGAGCGACGCGGTTAGCCAAAGTTGATTGTGACAGGCACTGCTCTGTAACCTCGTACCCGATGTTACCAGGGATGATCATGGCTTATCGGGCACGAGGTTGGGTTGAACCCTCGTGTCTGAGGTTTGACTTTGTCAAAGGTCCTGCAAAGTCAGACAGATGAGTCAGCAAATAAGCCAGAGAAATGGAGGCCAGCCCGGGGCCACGTGTACGGTCAGGATGCAGCGCAGTAACCACGTGTTAACAATAACTAATTTGATTACGTGCTCGATCTATAGCTTTGCTGCTTGTCCCCTTTCTTTTGGAGATTCAACAAATTATCGAAGAACATAGTGTATATTAAAATTTACAATTTTACTGGTTAATCAATCAAAATGTGCTGGCATTAGTGATTCTTTTCTTAAATATGCTTTAATTACTTCTGCTGCTTTGCATAGTTATGCTACAAAGTACTTGTTGCTAGAAAAGTTAAAAAGAAAAATGAAAAGGAAAGGAAAAGTACCACAAATTGATGACTGACTTGATTTCATGTTATACCAAATTTTGATTTAGTTATCAGACCGAATTTTATTGTTTTATTTCTTCTGGAATGCTATGCTTATGACTTGATTTCATATGATATGTCTCTACATTACTTGTTGGGTAAGTAGTATTATGCAAAAACTTGCTTTTGTTGCACTTACGAAATGTGTAACTAAACAATTATTATTTAGGCTATTAAATTTAGGCAATTTAAAATAATTTCAAATTATCAAATAAGAAATTGTTTGTTAAATTTTAAATACTTTTCATCAATGGGCTTTGGCTGCCATTCTTCTCCTTCAACAAGATAGATAAAAAAATAAACGTGGCATTTGCTGCTACTTCGGCGCTACCCTGACCCCAAAACTAGAACCATAAAACCCTAAACTGTATCATTTATTCCAGATCTTTCAACGAATGCCATAATATTTATTTGCTGATCTTTCACCAGAATCGCCACTCGTTTGCTGAGCTCTTCTCTAGGTAAGATTTTGCTCCTTGATTTGTCGCTTACTGTGCTCTTTTTTGAAAATCCCATTTTGTTAGGTTTCTGCTTCTTCAAAAAAATTGAAGAAGAAGAGCGAAAAGGGAGAGGATGTCCTTCTTGGTGATGAACCAGCACTTGCCTTTGGGGGATACAGCTCTCGCATTTGGGCTCAAGCCCCTGCGTTCTTCTGTTGACAACCAGCGAAGGTTAGTTCTCCTTTTGTCGGAATCGCTAATTTTCATGTATGATTAATTAGAAGGAACTCATCTCCTCACCTAAACTTCTCCAATTGTCAGCATGAACCTTGTATTGCTTGATTCTTAATAGCAGAAATTTTTTGATATAGAAATTCGAAAGTCATTAGTGAATACTCGTCCAAGGTGAATAATAGCCTTGTTGAACAAACTAAGTCCTCTACCACTAACCTTTTTTTAAGACCAACCTCTACTGTTAACTAAAATTACAGGACAAAATAGAAGTAGTTGTGGAAAGCAGTCTTTAAGGACTTTGTACTCATTGTAAGATAGACAATTATAGGGATTTTGCATAGATGTTAAATAACCGATGATTGTCATAAGTTTTGGCAACTAGATGGAATAGAATATGGATTGGGTAGTTTTCTTTAGAGACTCATTGAAAAGCTGCAGTGGTCTTTTTCAATGTTTCAGTACTTGGAAAACAATTTGGATCTCTCTTTATTCTTCTCGTTCTCCGCCTTCTGCAACATTAGCAATAAAACTCAAAGATTGGATCACCCTTGTTTTATATCAACATTTTTGTACTTTACTTCTTAGAAATGATCATCTAGTGCTCTTCATTGTGAGCATTTGGCTTCACTTTGGTAGTGTTTGCCCTAAGTTGCATCAACCATTTTATATCAAACTCATACCTTTAGTCCTTTTTATAGAAAGAGAAGGGGCAACAAAGTTTTGGTGTGATCTCCTAAGAATTCCCTTGCACATCACTATCCCATACAGGAACTTCTCCTAGTGATTCGGTTATGGGTTAATGTGGCCCCTATCCACATCTGTTTGTTAGTCTACGTGGCTACTCACTCATAATTGTCTACCTAGCCTTCTAGAAGCACATGTTCAATTCAGCTTGCGAAAATTTTTTCTTAGTGAATTGGCAAACTAGAAACTCTTCGGAATCAAGAGAAATCACCATAAAATTAGGTGCCATTCTTCGAAGACTGCATCTTCAAAGATCCTTCGAAATGAGTTTGCTAGATAGTCTTGTTTTGAATAATGTTTCCTAGTATTTGTTACTAACACTGTAGTTGGAGTTTTCCTTTTAACAAAACCCAATCTCAGTATTGGCCAATGTTTGGCGCCAGGACCAAAATCAGGATCAAAATGGTACTAATTTAAAAAACAATAATAATAATAATAATAAATAAAATTTTTAATTATTCTACACAAATTTTAATATAAAAAATATTTTTTATTTCACATACTCAATAATTTTCAATAAAAATATCTACTTTATTTTGCATCCTAGACCAAAATATTTGAATTGAGTGTTTTAATTTAGGATGTGAAATAAAGTTGATATTTTTATTGAAAATTATTGAGTATGTGAAGTAAAATAATATTTTTTTATATTAAAATTTATTTAAAATAATTAAAAATAATTATTTATTATTATTATTGTTGTTTTTTAAACTAGTACCATTTTTTTAAACTACTAAGTTAGACCGTACTTTTAGTCAACAAAAACATTATGCGTTGGGCATGTTTCTCAGCAGAAGCCAAACCCTAAGTTACTAGAACATTGTTTTGTAACCTTATTTCGTTCGAGATTGCCATGGCCTCAGCTTGATCTTAGACTTGGTCGGTTTTTTCAAGGGGTCATTTTTTAAACCCAGTGCTCGAGTTTCCGGCACTTGTCATAATCCCTGTGTGGCATTCTTCGATGACGAACTTCTTCAAAAAGGTGTTTTTGACAGGTGCGGGTTGACTTGCTTCTCCTTCTCATAAGGATTGATCCTTGATCTTTTTTTTGAAGAGAAATAGATATTTGGAGAAGGCTCTAGCCTCTGACCATATAGACTTAGTAGGCATTATTATAAGATGTTTCAAGTTTTGCATCAAATTATTGCTTCAAAGAATCTGATTAGAGGTTTCAATTTAACATCTTAACTCTGTGGTTGAACTATTTGTTTTCAAATTGTTGTACTTTTTTCTCCTCTAGCTCCAAATGCATGTGGGAGGATAAACGAAACATCAAAAAAGTTGGTTCTGTTTATTTACCCCTCTTAATATTTCAAAGACATTCTTTTGACTTTCTTGACTTTAATTGCATTTTTATGTTCGCGAATATTCTCGTTGCTGCTAAAAACAATATTATAAACAAAATTTACAAGTTAAGATAAAATTCAACCAAAAAGGCATCAACCATTTCAAGTGGTTTTCCTAAATTTAGTGTTTTCTTCACCCATAAGAACCTACAAACTTTGATAGTCCATTGAAAATGCATTCATTAGCTCAAGTAGTGGTGGGGACAATAATATGATGATGATATAAGTGATTGATATCAATCAAAGACTTGGAGCTGACTTGGAAGGATGGAGATTCGTCATGTTACTCCTATTAAAATATTTTCTTATTTAATTAACTTGTATTTGGAAGTTTATTTTCTGCATTTAGTTTTATTTCCTCATTGTCATATATTGGAACCTTTATATAAAGAGATCATCTTCAATTGTAATGGTTGTTTTTTTTTTTGATAAAAGTAATGGTTAGTTGTTATTATTAAGATAAAATGATATTTGAGCTCTCTCAGAGCTTAGTTAGAAATAAGAGGTTGATATCCTAGATACGAAAAGGTTAGGGTTAGCTTTGGGTTAGAATTCTTAAAAAGAACTTAGTTATCCTTTATATTTTTTTTAAAAATCTAAAAAAAATCTCCTCCCTTCTACTCTCTCTTCAGACTACCTGACCATCTCTATACACTCTCCTGCCTCCAATGAGCTTCCACCTCTAGCGCCTCGCACGTGGCGCACAACTTGTCTCCTTCATCGTGCTCTTGGTTGCCTTTATCTATGCGGCCCACCTCCTTATGGCTGAACCTTTTGATGCAGGACGGATGAATGACGATGCAGTTTAGAGATCAATAATTTTATAAAGCAGATTATTCACAAACCAATACTAGAATATCAGAGAACAATTTTGTAATGACTGAGAAATTAATTAAACCCGCAAAACTGGTTTCTTTCAAAATTTTAAATAAATTAGATCGAAGGTATATTCAGATTAGGGTGCAATCCGGTTTTTAACAAATCAGAAACAGGAAACAGAATTAAGGATCTCACAATATTTAACCAACAATAATTTAAATTTATTTAATAATGAAAGGTTGCATAGGTGGAACAAATTCGAGCAAATCACAAGCGAGCTAAAATTCCAGATTATTCGACTTAACCAGATCAAAGGTTTTGTTGAAATTCGTACCTGAGTAAGAGAGTCTAGGGACAATGATGTAATCGAGCATCTGAGGCACAAGCGCGAGGG
>JAEMOT010001739.1:253548-352828 GCA_019297695.1 Apostasia ramifera | reverse complement strand
CGTGGGGCAGCAGGCTGGGCGCGCTCGGCGGCGCCGAGCGGAGCTGTGTACTCACGTCGACGTAGTCGGCGCAGGCGCATCGTCGGTGATGTGGAAACCTGATGACGCGATCACGTCAAACCGAAGTCGGCGAGTTAGATTCAAGAACGCAAACGAGCAGGCGGGGTGGACGAAGATGAGGTGAGGTGAATGCTGAGAGATGTAGGATGAATGGAATCGAACCTAGAGGGGAGGAGCTGGAGCGAGTGGAGTTTAGGGATTCTCACCCAAGGCCTAAGCCCTTCCCTTTCCAAGATATCAATTCATTCCAGAATCAAATAATCCCAAGGGAAACACAAGTCAAATTTATTCAGCATTAGAAAATAAGAATAACAGGGAGGCGTTTATATAGACCTCCATACAAACTTACTTAATAACAAAAAATATATATAATGTAATAAATTCCTCACACGAACGAAAAAGTACTAGATAACATGCCTAAAATAATAATCACAAAAATAGAAACAACTACTATAAAATAAATGCGAGAAATAAAATCATCCCAAAATGGAATCTCCAATCAATCAAAATGAATGAGAGATTTTCAATCCACCAAGTCAGCGATCCGCAGCATCCATCTTTCCAAATATGTCCTAGTAGTGAATCGATGCAGATCGAAGCAGCGTGGCTAGATCTCAGTCGTCGACGGTAAACTCTGTCAGGAATGAATCGACGGTCGATCGTGGTGTCCCCACCACCTTTGGCCCGCTTGCACGATGATAGTCGCACGTGCTTGCAAGCTCGCAAGAGGAGCATTGTTCATGCCTGTGCGCACGCTCACGAGCCTGCACGTGCCAACAGCTGAGCACAATCCTCGTGCGCTCCCAAGCACGACCCTCTTGCTCCTACACGTCGCTCGAGCTGCGCCCACTCAAGCGTTCATAAGCAGCGCTCAAGCCCGTGTAAGCGGACAGACAGTGTTCACCATCTGACCCATGATTTATGTGCCATTCATTCGCAGTGCCACTATCGCCAGACTTGCGTCGTCGTAATAAGACTTGTGCCATTGGCTCCACTTGCTCGAGCCACGCTAATTGACGGCATTTTGCAAGAAGGCCAAACAGCTCAGAGAATTGGATTCCCCCAATCCTTTGGGAAATTACATCAGGGGCTTCGTGATCTCATTATAGAGGTATTGTCCGCTTTGGCTTGAGAAAAATTGCGTGACTTGAGCACTTCCCAGGAGGTCACCCATCTCAGTGCTACTCTAGCTCAATCACGCTTAACTACGGACTTTTCCATCCCTAGCCTCACGGTTTTGCCCCAAAAGGCGCATCTACCATTTGAGATTACGTTATCTACTTATACAGCTCAGGATCTTCCTCTTTTTTTAATGTGGGACAATTATTTTCTGTGGCCCTCTCACCACTCATTACTCAGCCTAGAAGCCTGCCAGGAGCCGCACTTTGCCTCAATGATTCCTTTTTCTTAGGACATCACCCGACAATCATTCCTCATTCTCTTCGGCCACGGGCTTCACAGGCCCACCAGCTTCCACCTGGTTCGTCCTCGAACCACATCGTACTATTTGTTAGTCCATAAAGGGTTATATTTGAGAATTTTGATTTATCATCAAGGTATAATCTTCTCTTGAATTCTATTATTATTGATTATTCGAATATAACAAAAAATATTTACGCAATTTGATTATTAATTTTGGCTTTAATTGTGCAACCATAAATTAAAATTTGAGAGAAAACTATTATTGGAATTATTTACAAGATATATGTTCTAATCTCTGAACCTTAGATCCGATCTATTGAATTTAACCGGCCGCTCTAATCAATTGATAAATTATTATTTATGACGATCTAAGTTAATTAAATTTTGAAAAATTTAATTTTTTAGGATTTAAAATTTTATTTATCATAAAATTATATTTTAAAAAATTTTACGTTTAATTAAAATAATTTACTATTTAATTTGTTGATTATAAAAATAAAATATTATTTGCATTTCTGTTTCGCATCAAGTAGCTTTCCTAATATGAATATGAAGTTCTCACCACATGCATCTAAAAGCTAGTTGTGTGTCACTAAAGTTGCAGAAATGGAAAACCTTATGTGTATTTTTGGATTCAAGGTGATTTATATTCATTAACTACAGAGAATGATACTTTAGCACTTACAAAAACTGGGGAAAATTTCAAAACTTTTTTTTTTTGAAAAAAAAAAGAAACTTTTGCTTTTGAGCACGTGGGAGTGAAAGATATAACTTCTGGGCTTAATAGGAATACTAGATCTTAAGGAATAGCACCACAGCACATGGTTCAGCGTTATAGGCATGCATTTTATCTTCAAAAGCTCTATGTGTCTTAATATTTCAATATCCAATAAATGATTAAACAAATATATATATATATATATATATATATATATATACATATTCAATAAATGAACCAGTAATTCTAACGAGGACATCAGCTTTCCATGTATCATGATTGGAGGATGTTGGAAAAGTTCATAAATTTGTGTGCTGGAGATAGTAAGAGCGTGAAATTGAGCGAAATGGTGACTGCTGTAGAGTCTTTAGAAACTTTGGACTTTCCAAAATAATGTTTCCTACATTGAAGCTTCATTATTTAAACTTTGCATCCTTGGATCCTTTATAAGTATTTCTAAGTATCAGAAATCAGGGCGTGTATCACGTGTGTTGTCACCACGACTTGACTGCGGACCATTGTATTAGTTCTTGTTTAATGTATTCTTGAAAGGAAACTGCTATTTTAGTAATGTCTTCCATGCATTTATTTAAAAATCTATGCCCTAATCTTTATATTGCTTTTGTGATACATCAGGGATGGAATGTGGAGGTCTCCACAAGCAGTTGTAATTCCAAATATTCATCTGCCAATGCGCAGCCTTGAAGTTAAAAATAGGTAACAGCACTTTACTATATGGCATCTAGCCCTTTTTTTTTCATCTTCATTTTTGTGCTTACAAATTTTCATCTGAGTTTACTTGAACTGGCGTACATCAGATGCTGCATCATCCCCCATCTTTTCATTCTTTCCTTATCATATTACTAACTTCACAGAAGTTGACCGTGCTCCAAAATGCTAAGTGAAATCTATAATTCAATGCTAACTGTCAAAAATATTGCAGAATGTGTTTACTTGTTTGCTATATATATATATATATATATATATTTATATGCATATATATGTATGTATACTACACTGGATATTTCATCTCAAAGTTTTTCACCTTCATCACATTTCATTCATTGTTTAGGTTGTTCAGAGTGTTTTACACTGTTCAACTGCTTATTTATATGGTGTATCTGGTTGCAGAACATCAGTGGAAGATATCAAAGGTCTAAAATTAATCACAGCCATCAAAACGCCTTATTTACCTGATGGGAGATTTGACTTGGAAGCCTACGACACCTTAATGCATATGCAGATCGTAAATGGTGCGGAAGGAGTAATTGTAGGAGGCACAACTGGTGAAGGCCATCTTATGAGCTGGGATGAGCACATTATGCTCATCGGGCACACCGTCAATTGCTTCGGCACATCCATTAAAGTGATCGGGAACACTGGAAGCAACTCGACAAGGGAGGCAATTCACGCAACTGAACAAGGATTTGCTGTAGGCATGCATGCTGCCCTTCATATCAATCCTTATTATGGGAAGACATCTTTACAGGGAATGATCTTTCATTTTGAGACTGTTCTTTCCATGGGTCCTACCATCATTTACAATGTACCCTCGAGAACTGGCCAAGATATTCCTCCAACTGTTATACACAAAATTTCTGAAAATCCTAATATGGCTGGCGTCAAAGAATGCATTGGAAACAACAGGATTAAGGAATATGTTGATCGAGGTATAGTGATATGGAGTGGCAATGATGACGAGTGTCATGATTCGAGGTGGTCTTATGGGGCTGCAGGTGTCATCTCTGTTACAAGCAACCTTGTTCCAGGGCTGATGCATGAGCTTATGTTCCATGGAATGAACCCTTCCCTAAATTCAAGGCTGATGCCTCTTATTAACTGGCTCTTCTGCGAGCCAAATCCGATAGGTCTTAACACTGCCCTTGCTCAGCTAGGAGTGATAAGGCCTGTTTTCAGGCTGCCATATGTTCCACTCCCTCTAGCAAAGAGAATTGAATTTGTCAGCATTGTGGAAGCAATTGGAAGAGAGCATTTCGTTGGAGAAAAGGATGTAGAAGTTCTTAATGATGGTAACTTTTTATTGGTAGGCCGGTATTAGTCTGTTCTCTATGACTAAGAGTAGCCAGGATATTACTAATAAAAAGTGTTGACCTTTTTCTGTAATGTTTTACAGTGTTTCGGGTTTGAACTTGAATCACATTTGAAAGAGGTTCTTAAATTTCGATAATGTGAAATTGCAAATAGAAAAGGTTTTTCTTGGGTTGGCACTAAGCCACTAACTAGTCTACATCTCACCATGAAATTTTGTTGTTGTTGTATAGAAGAAATACAAGAAAGTATCTTTCTTTGTGGCAATCATGTTCTTTGGAAATTATGCGAATTGCTTGCTATCTTGCTATTGTATAATGCTAGCAGAATGTAACATTCCGTGATCTCATTATAGAGGTATTGTCTGCTTTGATTTTAGGAAAACTGCGTGACTTGAGTGCTTCCCAGGAGGTCACCCATCCCAGTGCTTCTTCGGCCCAAGCACGCTTAACTGGAGTTTTTCATCATTAGCTTCACGATTTTACCCCAAAAGGCGTCTCTACTATTTGAGATCACGTTATCTACTTATACAGCTCAGGATCTCCCTCCCTTTCCGATGTGGGACGATTCATTCATGCGCCCCTCTCACCACTCATTATTCGGCCTAGAAGCCTGTCAGGAGTCGCACTTTGCCTCAGTGATTCCTTTCTCTTAGGACATTACCCGACGATCACTCCCCGCTCTCTTCGGCCACGAGCGTCACACAGAAGTTCTTGTGTTCAATTCATTATACTTGGTTATTTGCTTATATATAGTTATATGTTTGTTCTAACTCCTCAGAGCCATGGTGGGGATTCTATACTGGCAGCTGGGGTTCTCTATTCTTCTTTTCTTAGTTGCCCAAAAAACAATTTCATACAATGTCATATATATATATATATATATATATATATATATATATATATTTGATTGCACATTCATGTCTCAAGAAAAGAGAATCATCTTATCAAAGCTACTATCTAACATAACTACAACGGCACAATTGAATGATACGAGCCCGCCTCATCACCAAAGGCAAGTGGAGGAGCTCGCTACAACAAACCATCTATGCCAATAGCAAAATTTACTACAGTTAAGTGCCTCCTCAACGTGGATGCCGTAAGAAATGAGAATTGCATCAATTAGATGGCAACAATGAATTCTTGAACAAAGACTTGGATAAAGAAGTGTTTATGAAAGTTCAAGAAGGTTATCAAGACAAGAGAAGGGAATTGTGTGTAGACTATACAAGTTCTTGGATGGACTAAAGTATTTCAGTTTGGTTCATTCTTTTTTTTTTTGTTATATATTTTTGTATATTATTTATTGAGATTTACAGTAGATATGAATTATATGATAAAATTGATGATCATATTAAAATATGTTTAAAAATTGAAATAAATTTAATTTTTTTTATGATAATTTAGAGTTTATGTAGGATGTCTTATAAAATTATTATTATGTGCTGGTTATGAATTTTTTTATTATGATGTTTTCTTTTATTGCCAAATAAACCCATAAAGGTTGTCTATGCCCTAGGCTGATCAATGATGTGACTTGAAATGGATAACTTTTTCTTCGATAGTAACTTGAAATAGATAACAAACCATGGTAGGTAGCTCATTCTTTTTTTTTTTTTTTCTTTTTTGATAACGATAGCTCACTTTTTTGAGTTTTGACTATCAGGCTGTGAAAGATTTCTTTTTCATAATAAAGTTGGTAAGAAATTACTTACAATGTGTTGTGGATATAAATTGATTGAGATTTTACATTTATATTATACCGCATATTTTTATAAAAAAATTAATATATAAATTTTATGTAGCAAATGTGTAATATAATATATTATGTTTTGTGTAATATGCATATGAATTGTATGTAAATGTTTCAAATTAATTTTGATTTTTTGTTATATTTTCAAAGTAGGTGAAAATAAGTTTTTTCGCATTAAAACATCACAAAAAATTAAACTTATCAAATTTGATATCTCAATAATTATAATAAATAGATTGACAGATTGGATTGCATCAGGTAACTTATTTATTAAACGGGTTGGGTATAAATCTAGATGCTTGATTCATTTAATAAATGAGTCGATTTCAGGCTAAGTCGAATAAAAAATGAGTTAACCTGAATCGAATTTGCCGACTCAAACTATCACCCCTAAAGAAACTAAACTTAATCGAGGGGGTTTTTCAGATTTTGACTGCCTGGTGCGTTTAAATCATGTTGTTCTGTTATCATTATGCTGAAAGAGATTATTTTTTTCTTAGCTGAGGTATGTTTGCCATGAGGACTCACTTCTCGGCACATGCTATTATTCGCTATCCCTTTCCAAAAACAATTAATAAATAAAAACAATTAATTTTTATTTAAATAAAAAATTGATTTATGACAAATAGGAAAATAGATGGTATGCTGATATTTTTCTGAATTACAGCTAAGAAAATGCCTTCTCATACTCCGAACCACGTGGAGGGCGCAGCAAACAGCCGTTTTTTTATTTTATTTTATTTTAAATCTCTCAATTTTTGTTTTTTAATATTCTGGCTGTTCACTTTCCCGATTCGTGCCGTGACGGCTGAATTTGCATTCTGACAAATGAGTGGCAGTAATAGTCCCCAAATGAAACAGGACACTCGCCGCTGCCCATTGACGAGTTAGAGCGATTTAATCTCAACTTAAAGTTTAATTTTTTACTGAAATTCGATCGTAGTCTATAATACTATAACAGTAAATGAAGATGCATCAAGTACAAAAAATTCGATCTTAAAATCTAATTTTTTAACTACAAGTTCCTGCTTGACCTCAGTTGTTTCTTTTTATTTTTTTTTTATCATACTTATGTTACCATGTGTCATGCAGTTCAGGCAAATTTGCAGTGTAAGATGTAATAGTCCCCAAATGAAAGAGGACGCTCGCTGCTGCCCATTTCCCACGCTCTCAGCTGAAGCCCATGATGAGTTCGAGCGATTTAATCTCAACCTAATGTTTAATTTTTTACTGAAATTCGGTCGTAGTCTATAATACTATAACAGTAAATGAAGATGCATCAAGTACAAAAAGTTCGATCCTAAAATTTAATTTTTTAACTACAAGTTCCTGCTTGACCTCAGTTGTTCCTTTTTATTTTATTTTTATCATACTTATGTTACCATGTGTCATGCAGTTCAGGCCAATTTACAGTGTAAGATGTTCTTACATTCTTTTGTTATCTAAAATTTTGACCTAGATGATATATATTAGTTCTTATCTTGAGTCTTGGATGAAGTTTGAGATGCTTCCATATGCTACTAGGTTGTCTGCTGATGAAGGATAAGTACGTTTTTGTCGAATCAAAGTCATGATCGACCAAGTTTTTATGGTGATCAAGATGTCTAATTCTAATAGATTCGAGCTAGCATCTGCAACTTCTTTAGTAGCTTTGGCAGCAAAGCATTCCACTGCTCTCGCTCCAGCTATCCTAGTTGATGTTGTTTTTTTCAAACTCCTCTCTAGATTGACGGCAACAAATTGTTTGTTGCCATCAAATCATTTTCGAAAGGTAAAGCATGTGATTGTGGTGCTCTATATATATAAGCCTGACTCTTCTTTACTTCTTATTTTCATAGTTCTCATCTATTTCCTCTTAGGTGGAGTTAGTTTATGGTCAATTTGCATATTTTTAAATTATCCCTGAAATAATTCCCTCTTCCATCAAGGTGCAACAAGGTGACCATCTTGATTCTTTTGTTGTTTGCTTTGCTTTCACACTTTTTTTTCACTTTGGGTATAAGCCAACCGTCATCTTGATTTTCATACTTGGTATTTTCATAATAATATTACTGAATTTGATAATGGTGATATTACAAAAATGATACATATCATTTGTCGTTGTTGAGAGGCCTAGTTTTGGGCCATTTTAGTGGCGTTGGACATTTTTGTGGCATTAGCCACTATGCTTGTTGTTTTTTTTTAAAGCACTTCTTTTATTCATTTAGGTGACTTTGGTTTTTGTGAATTGTAAATACGATGTCCTATGCATTTTTTGTCTTATTAGATTATCTTGTTTCAATCTCACATCTTATGTTGAGTGGCCTCTCAGTCGATCGCTTTGTCCCTAACATGGTAACACAATGATCTTTTGTCTTGGCGCTCTGCTAAGGTTCTCGTAGGAGTATCATCAAAATGCATGTCCCCATTAAACTCCAGCCTTTTCTAGCTCACTTCTATGATAAGACTACATCCTGATTGTGTGCTAGCCCCTACCCTATCTTTAAGTTTCAAATTGGAGCTCTAATATCTGATTGATAATCATACTTAGTATTTCTTATTAGTAGCATCCATTGTCAGACTATGACACTAAGTATTATCTCATGAATTCTTCAATATCACGTATTTATACTCTTGTTAGCTGGAGATCGGCCTTGTACTTTGTGTCACATTAAATTTTTGAATATTTGACGTAATCATATTATGCACTATGCATGTCATTGTAACTACATAGTTTGTCATGATATGGTTCCTAATGCATTGATGGATGTCCTTAATTATTTTGGGGTGTGGTGTCATAATGAGGTCTCATAGACTTTTCTTATGACCGAGTTCCAATCTACTCAGCTTATTGATATTTTAACTTATGATTAGTCAGCGAGCATTGATTTATACCAGAATGCTACGGGTGTTTCATCGTTGACATCTTTTGCTGTTACTATCCCAGATAATACTTTGTCTAAAGAAATTGCCTATTGTGCTGCTGCTTATAAGATGGATAAACACTTTTTTTTTTTTTGGTTTACGTCCTACGGGTATAATTATACAAAACAAAATTGTGTTACAATTAAATTGTTAATTTATGTGCAAAATAAAGATGCCGTTTAGTTTGTTTAACCAACTTGTATTTCTGTTTTATATTTGAATACATAGAAAAAAAATAAGAAAACTAATTTTACTTAACAAAATATTCAGACTCAAATAGACTCAGACTTTTTAGTCCTCATAGGCTTGTGGGATTCGTCCCCGCTAACACCACGGCCGCGAAATTGGATTCCTACTTGCCACCGAAGAATCTCTGCTGCCCTGCGCTCTCTCTCTCTCTCTCTCTTCATGCGTTTCTTCTTCCCTACCTCTTTCCCTTCTCCCGCATCCTCTTGCTCTCTCTTTTTCGTGCTCCAGGCGGTGGTTGTAGTGGTTGAGAAGAGCAATGAATGCATTAAAGAAGATGAGTGGCGGTCTGCATAGGTTCCTTCTGCTCCGCCATTGTCCCCTGAATTGCTAAATACTTGGGGAAAGAGACAAAAAAAGATTGGGGCCGGATGGAGGAGAACCCGCCTTGTACTGATTTCTCACCGGAGACGAAGCATTCACTAAATCCGCTCACCTACTTCCCAAGTGAGCACAGTACTGATCTTCTCCTTCCCTCCCTCCTTCTCACTCGATAATCACCTTGGCCGTGGGAGGGGAATGTTCCCGGAGGTGACTGCTTCCCATGTCGCCGTCATCCGGCAAGAATGACTAGCCTGTGGTTCCTCATTCTTCTGTTTCTCCTGTCACGCTTTGCTGCTTCTTCATCGGCGAGAATCGTCGGGGAGAAGGAATTACTGCTGCAGTTTAAGGGGAATGTGACGGCGGACCCCCGCGGGGCCCTCGCATCATGGACTTCTAGCGGCGAACCATGCCGGGACTTCGCCGGTGTAACATGCGGGGACGCCGGCGCTGTCGAGAAGATCCTCATCCACGGTGCTGATCTCGAGGGGGTCCTCTCGTCCTCCCTCGCCGGCCTCCGCTCCCTCCAGATCCTGTCCCTGTTCGGAAACCGTTTCTCTGGTGGCGTGCCGGGTGAGTATGGGGCCATCGTGAGCCTACGGAAGCTCAATCTCAGTCGGAATGAGCTCTCCGGCGAAGTGCCGGCGTTCCTCGGCGATCTGCCCTCGCTCCGCCTCCTGGATCTGGGAGGGAACGGCTTTTCAGGGGAGATTCCTGATTCTTTGTTTAAGAACTGCTTGAAGACGCGTTTCGTCTCCTTCTCACACAACCGCCTCTCTGGTCCTATACCGGCCTCCATTGCCAACTGCGCAGACCTCGTCGGATTCAACTTCTCCTACAACAATCTGACCGGGGGTTTTCCACCGCAGATCTGCGCCGCGCCGGCAGTCTCATTTATCTCCCTGGGAAGCAATTCTCTCTCAGGAACCGTCGCGGATACGACCATCGGCTGCCGGAGCTTGGAGTTTCTCGATCTCGGAAGCAATTTCTTCTCTGGAGCGGTTCCGTTCAATCTCCTTGCTCTCGCAAACCTCAGCTACTTCAACGCTTCCTTCAATCGCTTCCAAGGAGGCATGCCGGAGATCGGCTCCTGCGGCGATGGAGTGAAGTGCATTGACGTCTCCGGGAACTATCTAACCGGAGGTATTTCTCCGACCATCTCCAATTGCAGGGGACTGAGGCTGCTGGATTTAGGATTCAATCGGCTAACTGGAACCATTCCGCCCGACTTCGGGAAGATCAGAAATCTCTCAGTTCTAAGGCTAGGGAACAACGACATCACCGGATCGATCCCACCAGAACTAGGAGAAATTGAGCTGCTCCAAATTCTAGATCTGGACAATCTTCAGCTTTCCGGCGAGATCCCACTTTCTCTGAGTCGATGCCAATTTCTGCTTGAGCTGTAAGCATTCTTAACACATCTCGAACCAAACTGAAGAAGCTCTTTGCCCGGCTACGAAATTCCCCATTTATCTTGCAGGGATGCATCAAAAAACAAGCTGCAGGGAGGAATCCCAGAGACGCTTTACAACATGACCTTCTTGCAGCTCCTCGATCTGCATCGCAACGAGCTCGACGGCAGCATTCCATCAACTCTTGGTCGATTAAGTCGCCTTCGTTTCCTTGATCTTTCAGAGAATTCTCTCACCGGATCCATCCCTTCGTCCCTCAGCAACATAACCCAGTTAACCCATTTCAATGTCTCCTCGAACAACCTCAGTGGTCCCATTCCTTCTGCTCCGGCCATCCAACAATTTGGTGCCTCTGCCTTCTCCAACAACCCATTGCTCTGCGGCCCTCCGCTCAACATCCTCTGCAGTGTATCCCGGAGATCCAAGAAGCTCGGCGTTACAGTCATAATCGCCATCATCGCTGCTGCTCTGATCCTCGCCGGAGTATGCATAGTCACCGCCATGAACATCAGAGCATACAGGAAGAAGAGATGGGAAGAAGAGACCATTCTTTCAGAGAGCACGCCTCCAGCTTCAATTGGCACAAACGAGATCGTCGGAAAACTGGTTCTTTTCAGCAAGAGTCTTCCCTCCAAGTACAAGGACTGGGAGGCCGGCACGAATGCATTGCTGGATAAGAACTGTTTCATCGGCAGTGGGTCGATCGGGAAGGTCTACAAGGCGAGCTTCGAGGGCGGCGTCTCCATCGCCGTGAAGAAGCTGGAGATGCTGGGCAGGGTGAGTAGCCAAGAAGAATTCGAGAAGGTGATGAGTCGGCTCGGGAACCTCAGGCACCCAAACCTCGCCGCTGTTCAAGGATACTACTGGAGTGACAATATGCAGCTTATTTTGTCCGAGTTTATCTCCAACGGCAGCCTCTATCAGCACCTCCATGATTCCAGTTTCTCGAGCAGCAGTAGAGGTGGAAGAGGCCAGCTTTTCTGGGGAAGAAGATTCGAGATAATTCTCGGAACTGCCAGAGCTCTTGCTTACCTTCACCATGACTGCAAACCCCAGATCCTTCATCTCAACATCAAGTCTAGTAACATACTGTTGGATGAAGGATATGAGACTAAGCTTTGTGACTATGGATTGGGGAAACTGTTGCCGATTCTCGGCAGCCATGAGATGAAGTTTCATAGTGCCGTTGGCTACGTGGCGCCGGAGCTGGCTTCGCAGAGCTTGAGGTATAGCGACAAGTGTGATGTTTATAGCTTCGGGGTGATTCTAATGGAGATCGTGACGGGGAGGAAGCCAGTGGAGAGCTCTGGGGAAGGAGAGGTGGTGCTGCTGCGTGATTTTGTGAGGGGGAAGTTGGGAGAAGGAACGGTTTCAGATTGTTTGGATAGGAATTTGTGGGGATTTGCGGAGAACGAGTTGATACAGGTGCTGAAGTTGGGGCTCATATGTACCTCAGATGCTCCAGAGAAAAGGCCGAGCATGGCAGAGGTGGTTCAGTTTCTGGAGTCCATCAGACCTCCTACAAGTAGTAACTCATGATGATGATTTGGGATTCGATCTGGAGAACAAGCGGTTGATTATAACTTAATAACATACATACATTCTTTTATGATTTTTTTTTTTTCTTTAGTTCCCTTCTACTTCACTATCAGCATTTTTTTTCTTTGGGATTTTCTTTTTTCTTTTTTCTTTTTTCTTTCTTGAAATAAAATTGTTTTGTTCTTTCTGTTATTTCCTGGTACCAAAATCATAGTCTATTCTGGTGTAATTGGGCTTCAAACCTGATTCTGATCAGGATTATTTCTCTAAAAACAAAGATTTTATAAAATAGTGCAGATTTTAAATGATATGACCCTTCAAGTAAAATATTAGATTATGAAAAATATTAAATAGGTTCAAGACTTTTAAATATAATGGGTTCTTTAGCTTTGACATTTATCACTCTGGACCCTTCCATTAAAAACTTATATTAAAATGATCATTTTATTTTATTTTCATTCTATTTCTCCCCAGTTTTTATTTTGCTTCTCTTATGCTCGTACGCCTCTTCATAAAACATCTTAAGAGGGAATGTTATTTTAGTAATTGCTTAGATGAAACTTTTTTAAACATCAACTTTTTTATAAAAAAAAAGTTAAAAAAAGGATTAACATGAAATCTTTAAGTTGAAAAAGCTAAGGCAGAGCTAGATTTTAAGAATTTTAGATCGATTTGATATTGCCCTTAATTCAGAGGGACCTTTAAGACATTTATCCTTAATATTAATATAATATCAGCTCTTCCCGCAGTCTTATATCAGTCTGACGTGGCGGAGAGGAGGAAACGCTGACCGTCAAAACTAGTCAACGGTCTCGCGCGGAAGAAGAAGATTCGTTGGCTGTTACTATTATAGACAGACCGTGCCCGCTGCCCGGCAGCCAGTGTGTGCACACAGAGAGAGAGAGAGAGAGAGAGCGAGAGAGAGATGATGAATAAGAGTTTGTCAGAATTGAAAGCTACAGTCCACTACGGTATTTACAACATAAACAATGTGTGCAGTGAATTAACAGAACTATTTTTTTCTTTTTTAAAAGTGATTTAACAAATATAACTATTTTACATACCTGCTTCATGCAGCTAGAACTGCTAATCCATTCAATGGCCTGCGTATCTTTAGCCGAGAAAAGGAATGAAAAATGTGAGGAAGAGTTCAATTTTCTTGAGGGCAAAAATTATCCAACCCAATCTAAGCAGTAAGGGACAAAACCGACAGAATTATAGAGCTCTGCTGTGCATTTCGAGGGCGTTCGCTCCCTCCTGCATTGAATGCTTCAAGTCTTCAGTCAGATAATTTGAGAAGGCAAGTTTAGAATACGATGATATGCACCAAGATCTTCAAATGATGTGCAAGTGAAAGAAATTAGTTGACAAATAATGCATATAATATTGTCTGCGTAAATGTTGAAATTCCCTTCATTTTGGTTCTGAATTTGGTTGATCTAAAACAAACAGGAGGAATACGAGAATTTATGTGATTCAGCAAGCAACGCAACCATCTCTTCATAAAATAAAATTAGCCTTTCAACAAGTCCAACAAGGCAACGAGTTTATTACGCCTGTAGGCTTAACACAACCCCAACATTGTGGTCAAATTAATCTGAAAATATGAGCTTTAAGGTGGTTTGGTCACTAAAAATTATTTATCTATAAAGTTTTCAGATAAGAACGAACATGCAGGAATATGTAACACTATGACTAACCCGTTAAGGCTATACACGAACAATGTCTCAATCTCAGATTGAACCTTATCAAAGCCATCTGTCTTCGTTGTTTTCATCATTATAAAAATTCAACAAATGGCTGGCAAAAAAAATTTCTTTCCTTCACTTCCCATCAATACAAACACAATCTTTATGTTTTCAATCTCAAATTTTATCAGTTGATTCATAAGCTTCTTTAAATTGTAGTAAATGGTGACGGGTTCAACAGAAGCTAGGACAATGAAAAGCTTTTTAAAGCATATCCTAGGGCATGTGCAGTCCTCAGTATTAAGGATCTAAAGGAAAGCAGCTAACACAAACCCATACGAATACCAAGCATTTACATGACATGCCACCCGCACTAGGTCAAGTGACATTAACTTTCTGAAGACGAGTTTACACACCTCACTCTGCATGCTTACAGAAGGAAACCAGCGCATGAGGTTGCCAAGGTGCAGAACAGCAGGTATGGTTTTGAACATCAGCGGGGTTGTTATCTGCAGAAATAAAGAAAAGTAAATTCGCAGACAATGTCAGGTCCTAACTACTCAAAAAGGAGAAAGAAAGAGACTCACCAAGCTAAAAGCTGTTGTTCCCAACAGTAATAGATACATTTTCCCCTGCAAGGGAAAGGCTGTGAGAAGCATGCTTGAAAGACGTCAATCCAGATACAGATCCTAAGCATTATGGAGGACAACCAAGAAGGACTAAAAAGATTCACCTCGACAAGATGAAGATTTGAGGCACGGCTCAGTAGAACAAATGCAAATTCTCCAATCTGTGCCAATGAAAGACCTACCTATTGTGATGAAAAGGAAAATGTTAAATCTAGATAAATCAAGGCTCACAATATATTAATTATGATTTACGATAAAATGTTTCACCATAGCAAATAGAAACCAGATCCTTACAGCAAATGAGGTCCTGAAACTGTAACCAAAGGATTTGATGACTCCAGTTATTATGAGAGTTTTAACTATCACAACAAGCATGACTGATGCTAGCAATATGTCAACATGGTTCCACAAGAACTGAACATGTATAAGCATCCCAATGCTAGCAAGGAAAAGAGCTGCAAATAAGTTGCGGATCGGTTCAACCTTCAGTATAGAACAAGAAACAATTAGCCAAAATGGTAAAATATAATAAAGAAATTGCGAAGACTATTGTTTTCAGTTCCAAAGATCAAGGATAAGGACAAAATAGGCAGTCAGGCATCCTAAGATTCTTGATAAATATATCCTAAGAAGACTGGGATGTTAGATGAAAATTAAAGAATTACATGTGGAAATAGAAGCTGCAGTAGCCCACCTCCCTGAAAAGAAGACTTCATATTTTCATTCTTATTAGAGTGAAAATGGATAATTAAAGCGAAGCCTAATAACATCCCATCCTATATACTAGTGGTACTTTTACAGGGGCAACCCAATTACATAAAAAAATTACAAAAAAATCAACACACCATCAAATTGGAGTATATGTATCATACATATCTAGTTTGTTACAAATAAAGTCAATTATAGAACCTTTAACTGACTTAGTAACATGTCAGCCAATTCATAATTGGAATTAACAAAAGAGTTCTTGATTTCCTTATTTAATAGTCTTTCACAAACAAAATGACAGTTGATTTCAACATGCTTAGCCCCTCCCTGAAATACTGGGTTAGATGCAATATGTAAAGTTCTTGATTATCACATATCAACTCTATGGTTCAAGTAAACTCAATCTTAACTCTCCTAATAAATGCTTTACCCATATCAAGTCACAAGTAGTAACTACTATAGCCCGATATTTAGCTTCTGCACTCAATGTAGCAACAATCATCTACTATTTACTTTTTTAGGATATTAAGTTCTCCCCAAACAAAATACAAGAACTTAATGAAAATCTCCTTTTAGATTAAGCCCACCAATTATGCATTTGAATATCCAACTACACTTGTAGAGCTACTTGATTTGTACAGCAATCTACAACCAGATACTTTCTTAACATAACGCAATACTCGAATTACTGCTTCCTAATGAGGATCTCTGAGGTTAGTTAGAAATTGATTGAGTATACAAATAGAATATGATAAATCAGGTTTAGTTACAATAATGTAATTAAATTTTACAATCAACCTTCCATATCATTGTAGATTAAATAGGAGCCCCCCCCCCTTATCAAGAAGTAGGTGAATATTAGGATCTATTAGAGATTCAATAGGTTGAGTTCCTAATTGAACTGTTTCTTCAAGTATATGCAATGTATATTTTCATCATGATATATGTATACCATCATAAGATCTATCCACTTTAATGCCCAAGAAATATCTAATATTTTCATCATGATATAAGTATATTTTTTTTTTCCAAATCCTTCATTTGAAAATTCTTTCTTCAAAGATTCTTTCAGCCGTAAAATTCCACCTATATCACCCCTTATAATCACAATATAAACCACTAAAAATATTCTTCTACCAGATGTCGCATATCTGCAGAATAAAGAATGATCTATAATAATGTATTACAACATACCAAACTTGTGAAGAGCATCAGTAAATTAGTTAAATCATGCACGAGGTGGCTGCTTGAGTCCATAGACTTTTTAAGATTACATAAAAGTCTACTGCTTTTCCCTTGAGCAACAAAGCCAAATGGTTGCTCTGTATAGACTTCTTATAAATCACCATTGATAAATATATTTTTGATATCTAATTGATAAAGTGGCCACTCAAACAGAGTAGCACAAAATAAGATAACATGAATTGAAGTCATTTTAGCAACGAGCGAGAAGGAATCTCCATAATCAAGCCTGAAGATCTAAGTGCAACCTTTAGCGACTAATCGAGCTTTCAACTGATCAACAGTCCCTGTACGAGACATCATCACAAAATTGAGCCACCAACATTCTATAGTAGATTTTCCAATGGGAATAGGTACTAAATCCCAAGTACACTTAGCTTGAATATTACTCATTTCCTTTAATATTGTTGCTTTTGATTTTGGTTCAGATAAGGCTTCTGAAGGAGACTTAAGAATAGAAATTGAGGATAAATATGTAATGAAAGAAGAATAGGACATGGATAATTTTTTTCTTTTTGATAATAGACAGATAAATTTGAATAAGAGAGAACATAGGAAATAGGATATTGGGTATAGCTTCGGTATTGACTTAGGCAAAGGTGAATGCCCTTTTGTAGAGCAATGGGTAAATCCATCTTAGAATTTAGTACAGAGACTCTAATAGGTATAGGGGTGTCTCCTCTCGTCAAGGAGGTACTCTCCACTGGAAGCTCGTCACTTGTAGCCTCCACTATAATGGCAATGCTGGAATAGGAGCAGTGTGTGAAGGACTAGATGTAGTAGAGGACAAGGCACCAAATTGAAACAATTGTTAGAGGTATTGTGCCAAGGATAATTGATTATAAATCCGATGTAAATACAAAAAGGGGTGGATTTGAAGGAAGTGACATGGACACTCACCATGAAAAGTTCTTTGCCAGGTGAATAACAACGATAGCCTTTTCGAGAAAGAGAACACTCTAAAAACATACATTTAACAAATATGGATGCAAATGTTTTAACGCTAGCTCTAAAATCATAAATAAAGCACACACACAACCCAAAATACAAGAAGCGATTTTACGAAGCTCGATTGAGGAAAAATGACAATAAGAAATTACACATTTAACATAGAAGATGACATACGATTAATTAGATATCATGCAGTAAGAACATCATCAACAAAAAAATTGGAGGGTATGAACATATGTAACAACAGAGTATTAGGAGACTCAATCAAATGTCCACTTTATATATTCAGCTATTTGATTTTGCTGAGGTGTATAGACACATGATGACAAATGTATTATTTCATATATAAGCACATATATACATTAAGAGAGAAAGAGAAATATTCAAGAGCATTATCACTTCTGAGAATTCGTATAGGCATATCAAACTGGGTCTTAATCTCAGGACAGAAGAAACAAAATAACTGTGAAAAGTTCAAAAAATTCTTTCATAATTTCATACTAGAATAATCATTAATAAAGGTTACAATATAACAATAATGAAGCTTGGCACAACTGTACTAGGATCCTGTGTCATTCAAGAGGGACAACACCCTTAAGCAAATCCCATATCGAAAAATCATAGGAGAGATGCTAAATTTATATAGGAATACACTCTTACCCACATCTATGAAGCACAGACACGACACAAGGACACGAGACACAACACGACACAGAGATACGATAATTTTCTAAAACATAAGACACGGACAAGGCATGACACGCGAAATATAACAATAATAAAATTAACAATTCATACTTAAAAAAATATAAATAAAATATAGTAGAAACTTAAATTTTTAAGTATAAACAACTTGTGAATAATAATGAAATCTCATAAAATCAAGATGAAAACTTGAGAATGTTATCGACATTGAAAAAATTTGAAATGTAAATTTAGAGTTCATTTTGCAAAGTAGGTGGAAAAATAAGAGAATACAATTTTGCTTATAAAGACAATTACATTGAGTATGACAATAAGAGGAAGTAAGAGCTTTTAATGTTAAGGATAAGAGAAGGATGAAGGTGAAGCTATAAAGTTTTTGCAATTGGTTCATTTTCATAAGGTTCGAGGGCAGCAAGGTAGGAAAAATTTAATTTAACTTACTTAGTTTAGAATTTTAACTTATATTATTTAAAATTTTAATAATAATAGTAAGACATAGGTTTCTAATTTTATTAGATAAAATTTTAATAATAATAAAATTTTAAATATTAATAAAAAAATAAAGAGGAGGTAGATATATCTATAAATTTTATTAAAAAATATACTATTAATAAATAAATTTAACATTAATATTAAATAAATTCAATTCTATTTTATATATGTTCAGAAGTATCCTATGCCTCAAAAGTGTATTGCATTTCAGAAATGTCTCAGAAGTGTCCTAAGGTGTCCTAAAGTGTCCTCGTGTGTCCAATAAGTTTTCTTTAATTTTTTTAATATTATTTAATTAGGACACGCCAAGTGGCATCTCCGACACGGTGTCCTCGCGTGTCCTCGCGTGTCCGTGTGTCTGACACGGACATGGCGTGACTGTTTGAAGTATCCATGCTTCATAGACCCATATAGACGTTTTCTAAAACCATGAGATCCGATGAGACAAGTGAATAATACATATGATGGGTTGGGCTGTTGTTCATGGTATGAGAGTCACTCTACATTGCCTCTTGAGAAATAGTAGGGCAAATCTAAATGAGGATGATGCCCCGAAATAGGGGGAATATATGACATCCAAGAAGAAAACTCCCTTAGGCAAATTTTACATTAGCAAAACATGGGATAGATGGTAGGTATATGATAACACACCTTTACCAATGTAGATGCGTTTTAAAATGCAGATAATATTTACGATAGGCTGGGATGTCACTTATTGTATCAAAGCCTAGGTTGGGTTAATAAATCACTTCGATTTAGGAAATCTAAGTAGATAAAAGTACATCTTATTTTATATACTATTTGTTTTACTTATAAGACATTTACTTTATGTGGCAGATGATATGACTAGTAAAAAACGCAAACACTATGCACCATCACGCTATTCTCCACTTAGTAGCCATATGCATGGCTAAGAAAATATTACTAAAACTAGTTTATCTCTTTTAAGGAGAGATAAGTCACCTATACCTCAAGAAAGAGTAGATCCTTCCTTGAATAAAAGAGATGTTCCAGCTCAGACTATTTTTTATGCACAAGTTTTTCCTGAAGTTGAAGCTACACACAATCATATGACAAAGCCAGTTAGCATTACCCACGTAGAAGTGGCACAATTTGATGCTATGAAGTAGAATTGTTTGATGTTCAACTAGATGTTAAATACGACATAGATAATGAGAAACACTTCCCAATAAATTCCAACACTTAATGTATCATCCAACAAGGATGACAACCTTAAAATTTCACATTGTCAAGCACGATAGAGATGCTCCGTATTTACTAACGTAGACGTATTTTAAAACCTTAAAACTCGTTAAACAAAACAGATAATATCTAAGATGGGCTGGGCTATTACAATCTAAACGTTAGAATGAACCAACTAAAGGAGTGACTTGCCCTTTTATTAACACAACACAAGAAATGAAGCAAGACTCTGCTTACCTAACTTACATGATTGGCACTCCAACATACTCAAACTAAATCAACCTAGAATATCAAGTTTTAGATTTGCCAAAGAAGAGTGACCCAAGCGTCTGTGGATATCCAATGGTATTATGACTCCAAAAGATGATATAGTCCAGACACTTCATGACTTGTACTAATCATCTATCTAATGTCAAAGTCCTGTATAGAAAAAAAAGTAGGGCATAACGATGATAGAACAATTAAAATCTTTTGTAAGCTTACTCATGGATATCAAGTTAAAGGAAAAATTATATAAGTAAACACCAAAGGATAGTGATATGGTGAAATTAGGATGAGCAATGCCAACACTTTGGACAGGGATTTTGGAGCCACTAGCAAGAGTGTCTAGTGATAAATTAGTAATAGAAATATTAGAAAAAATAATTACAATTATCAGTACAATGATTAGTACCTCCATATTAAAGAATTCATGGTGTATGAGAAGATGAAGATTGAGAAACACGTGATATATAATTACCAAAGTGAACAGGTGATGCAACAAGTTGAGAAACCTCTTTTGCAGCTTAAAACTGGAGGAATCTAATGTACTTCTCAGATGAAATAGTGATAAAACCCAATGATGCTGAAGATTGTGGGTAAGTATGAACACATGAAACACTTTAGGATGACATCACTTCTGTATGAACAACATTGTTCACTCTAAGTGGACGTCTATGTAGATCCCAATGAGATATGTCCTAGCCTACCATAAGTATGTCCAATTGGGTGGCTGCCGTGACCGCTACATCATTCATGAAAGTCAATCAATCCACCACGATTAGAAGATCTTTCCACTCTCAAAGATCCATAAGGAACATGTAGTGATGCTAAGACAATAAGAGTTGATTGGTCACTTATAAAAGGCATTGAAGTAATTATAATATGTGCTCTGCTAACTTTAGAAAAAGTCAATAAGAGAGAAGAATTATTCCATCAAGTATTTGACTATGAACAAGCTCAAACTTAGCAGCAAGCCTTCTCAAAAAGGACAAAATAAACAATTTTTTCCTTTGTAATATATCTGGGTCTAAACATCAACATTGATAGGCAACAACTAATCAAATTCTGCTTTCAAAGATTTAAAGTGTGCATATAATCCAACCAAATCATGTTCTTCAACTAAAGCCTGAAAAAATTTTGAGACATCACACATACCAATGACATGTTTGGTGTACATCACTTTAAATTGCTCCCAGACTTCTTTAAAAGTTTCATAAACTTGAAATGCACCATAAATCTTGATTCCATAGATTGCCATCACAAACTTCAGAGTCTAGAATGAAGGTTCTTCCATTTTTTCTGATCTTTCACCGATAATCCTAATGACCATTCTTTAAAGAGATGATTATCTACTTCGTGACTGCAAAACCAAACTTTAATTGCGCTTGGCCAATTAAATTTAAATGTTGTAATAACTAGTGTACTAAAGAGCAATGGAGAAAACAATGACGACAGAGATACCTCAAACATTTTGGATTTGAAATCTCCTCTAATAGCGCTTGAATATCATTAGCAGACATAATGTCCAACTTCCCAACAAAATGATCACCTCCAAATGAAAAAATCTGTCAATTTCTCTTCCAAAATCTCCAACTTCACCATCATCCAATCATTTTCCCTTATCTTTTATTTAACCATGCTAAGGAAACATAACATAACATGGATCAGCAAACAGGGCAGGCAAAGGAACGACAACACAAAATAGAGACGGCAGTACCACTTCATTACAGAAGAAAGAAAATGCTAGTTGCTGAAGAAGCCGCAAGGCAGAGCATTCTGGTGAGGTTGGGAGATGATGTGCAAATTGCCATAGTGAAGCAATGACGGGATATTGATGGAAGACGCCCACTGTGAGGAGGTAAGGCGTGTGTGGGGTGGCAACTGCAAAGGCATGTGCAGCCGAGCACGAGTAGAGCCCTCATTGGCGGTTCACATAGCATATTGCAGTAAAAATGGATAATTCAGGCAAACCCTAATATCATGTCTTATATATTAGTAATACCTTTACAAGGGCAACCCCATTACATAAAGAAATTATACATAACTCAACAATTCTATTAATGCAAAATATCAGATGTAGTATTTGAATACATAATTAGAATAACACCTGTTCCAAGGTATGCTGTGCAAAATCAGTAGTAGAAACCATGACTCCAGCAACAAATGAGCCCAATTCAAGACTAAGGCCAAGCTTGTCACTGCCCTGAGAGAAATAGGAGATTTGAAAAACTAAATAAGAAACGACAAAATATAACTCAAATCACAATTTAGTTGCAGCACAGATCATGCAAAGGTCAGATATCAAAATTCTTTTCTTATGCGCAAAAAAAGTTCATTAATCTTAATCAGCAAATAAGAGTTGAGCTCTGGAATTCAGAACCTTATTAGACCTAAAGATTGAAACAAAAGACAAGGCTCAGAAAGTTTAGGGACATTTTTTTTTTGATATGACAAATTTAAGGGACTTGGACGTGTGTTTATGTTCACAATATTGTCACTGTATAGCAAAAAGGTTGTTCTAGGAGTTCTAACCAGTGACATACAAGTCACGACAAGGCAACCTGACTCGTGCAGCAAGGCATGCCCATTGATTTTGAAGATCTCGTCAAGTTTGTAATAAAAAGTCAAATTGATAAGATAAAGCTTTTTTGCTCATTGTTATAACTTTTAGAAATTGTCGGCATTAAAAATCTTTAAATGATTTCAGAAGAGAAGCACATTTGCAGCAACTGTTAATGATAGATTCTATGTCAAGCGCATTTTTTACGGCCACAAAATTGCAAGCAAAAGAGAGAGCATAATGCAGTTGCTCAATGTTCTGAGGTAACAGCCTTTGACATAGAAACAATAAAAAAGCTTTAATCCAAATTAGTTGGGTTCACAATCTTCAAAAACCTAGTTGGGTTCTGCTGCAAATATTTTCTCTATTCAGTTCTATCCATAGAAACCCTTTATACGATGCAAAGAATTGTGGACATATAAAATAGTCATGCCCCAAGTCATTTTTTGACTTCTACTCCATCTCTCTAACATTGTAATGAAACACTCATATTTACAGATAAAGGTCACAATAGATCAATAATGGATATGACTAAACACCTCAAACATCCCCCACCATCTTACTCTCTACAAGCCCTCCCATACTCTAGAACAATCATTATGAGATGACATAGGGCTTGTTTGGTGTTGGGAAAATTTTCCAGATGGCAATTATTTGAGACCATAACGGGTAAAAACAATGTTACAGGCCCATCCTTTAAAAAAAAAAAAAATGCAAACGTCATAGGAGCTTGTAGCTTTTTTCCCCTTTTTTCTAGCTGAAATGGGAAGACTGCATCTTCTTATGTAGTGATGTTTGACTAATGCAAAGTAACAGCGAGGACCTAGGTGAGCTCATCCAGCTCTTCCCTTCCCTTCCATCAATTTCATCCCCTTTGCAATCCCGTCCTCTTCTGGTTTCGGTTTCACTCACAAGAACAAAGGTGAGATATGTGGGAACTCCTTTTCCGCATCATCGTGATGCTTAACTAGGGCACTAGCAATTTCAAGAGATGAGCTCATCCCTCTTTTCCCTTCTATCTTCCAATTTCACAACTACCCAATCTCGTTTGCATCTTGGTTCCAGTATCACTTACTTCTACCAACATAGGTGAGATCTACGGGCTTTTTTAGTTTCTCCCCGTCGCGATTTTTGATTAAGGCTCCATGGATCAAACCATCTCCTTGCATATCTCTTCTTTTCTCTTGATTTTGGCTTCATTCGCTTCTACCTTTCATTTTCTAACCTCTACTCCATCAACAGTTTAGCATCCCATGTCTCGCTTTCTTCTACACACCAAATTGGTGTCAAAACAAGTTTATTAAGTGTTGAACACATGTCGAAGCACGGACATGACACAAGGACATGGGGATATGATATGACATGAGACACTGACATAACAATTTTTTAAATTATAGGATACGGAAAAACAAGGCACATTAAATAATATAATAATTTAATAATAAATATCTATATAATAGTGTAATCTACCATAACTTTTGCATAATATTATAGAAATACCTTGAAAGCATAGACACGATACGGGGATATAAGATCATGGGAACATGTCACGACACGACATGTTTGGATGCACAGAAGTGTTCATGCTTCCTTGAAATTAATGATAACAAATATGTTAATAATAATTTACTCAATTAACTATCTGTATTAATACATTTTGTACCAAAACACTTCAAAAACAGAGAAGGTTGTCTGTCTAGATAAATTCAACTTAAGATTAAAGAAATTAAGCTTAGATTCAAAATAAAAATGAAGTTGATGAACATCTTCAAAGAAAAAGTACTTCAAGCTCAAAAATCAACTTCAACATGCATTGAGTCCTAAAATGTCAGATCATGATGTAAGTACATGCAAATTACAACTCATTTATATGCAGAAATCTAAAATGAACAAAGTTACTGAATTCTTCCAAAGATTTCCTTTAAATTATTGATTTTCACAATTCTTCAAACATAATACCAATTTTTGGACATTATTTTTTGAACAAATTGGAAATTTTCAAACAAGTTCATTCTGCACAAGAAATACACCCCATGACATATCAACTTATGATTTTTTGAATTTTTTTCAAATTATCAGGCAAAATCAATTTGCCTAATAAATTCACCCAAAGAAGTGTCACCATTGTCTCCAATGATTTTTTGAGTTTTCCAAAATTTTAAAATTTTCAGTGAAATTCAATTGGTCTGATAAATTTGTCCGATCTGTAGCACTCAAAATTTCCAATAATTCTACGTGCTTTTTAAAATTTTAATTTATTTGGATCAAGTCAAAATTGCTCAAAATTTTTGAATCACCAGAAAATCAACTTAGCAAACACGATTTTCCCAATCCATTTTTTTGAAATTTTTTAATCAAACAGCTTGTCCAATCTAGCCAACATAAGCATGCCCAGTCATATCAAAGTGGAAATGATCACTTTGCCCAAATCTTATGTGACCAAACTGCCTCTTAAAATCTCTATGAATAAAAAAAAATTTTGCTCTTTTTCTTTTTAGCGAACCAACTCTCCAAACTCTCTATCCTTCTTCAACTACAAATTTCTCCCCCAAGCTTCAATCGTTTGCTTATACTGCTCAAAGTACATTCCTATGAGTTCTTGGATTTTCAGAGGCATTTTTACACAACTATTCTCTCTTATTTTCCTCATTTAATTTATTTTGAAACATTGCCAGAATTTTATATGGTTCATTCTAGCTCCAATAATCGAGAAAGTTTTACCACTAATTTCTGAGAGCTTATTTTACATCTAATAATTTCTAGAGATTTTGGAAGTAAAAATTGTTATCTATAAATTTTTAATTATTTCTCTATTTCTTAATATTTATAAATTACATAGAGATCATAAAATTTTGAAATTTTCACAGTAAATCTCGGAGCTAATACATCTTTAATTCTTTGAAAAAATTCTTGAAGTTTCTGGTTATTTGGTTTCAAGCCAAAAATTTTGAGATAATTATATACATAGCATTTCATACACATATTTACATTGTTACATGCTTATTTATAAATATTATAAGTGTGGACACAAAATATTATACCTCACATACTTTTTTGGTGACATGTAATATTTAAAGGGTAATAGTGTTGCACTGTAATATTTAAAGAATAAGTGTTAAATATGTAAATATGATAATATAAAATATCATGTATAAAAATGCTCCTAAAATATTTCATCAAGTTTTAACTCTTTTTTGGTTTCCAAAGATTATTTTACAGAATAATAAGAAAGAGAACAGTAAGATTTTCTCCAAAATCTTGGGTTGATTTTCTTGCATATAAGGTTATGTGTTCAGTCCCCTGATCTCCCCTGAGCAAGGAGCCTGTCACTGGGCATAGTATCTCTAATAATTGCTTACTAGCTCAGGAAATCATGTACCTATTGATTACCTCTAAGTCGGCCACAAAGTACATGGCATTAAAGGTTGATATGGAGCAGGCTTATAACCGCATGAGATGGGACTTCCTTAAGATGATGCTCAAGCACTTGGGTTTTCTAGACACTTGGTGCAGACGGGTCATTGGTGGAGACACGAATCAGTATAATCTAACGGCCATGATGACATCAAAATTCAAATTCAAATCGATTAAAGCTAATTGGGGATTTTTATATTAGTTATATTAAAATTTGATTTGATGAATATTTAGGGCTAATTTGGGAGATTTGAAGACCCAAAATCATATTTTAAGCTGATTTTATTTTAATGTAATAGAATTAGTTGACATGTATTTTCAGTTCTAGTATCATATTTTTAAATTTATTCCTGAGATCTCTCTATATAAAAAGGTCATCTAGCATTATATTAGTTGATTGTTATTATTGATTAACGAAATGAGTTTAGAATTTTGCGAATGTCTAAATCTGGGTTATGGAGTCAAATTCTGGTAAAAAAAAGGGTAGACTTAACCTTTAGTAAGAATCCATAAATAACCCAGTTATCTACTATTATTTCTTTAAAAAAAAAATCTCCTATCTTCTATTCTCTCTAAACCACCTGATCAGTCTCTGCATGCTCGCTCGCCTTAGACGAGTGTTACTTCCACTATCTTACATGCGTGCCCACCTCCAGCACCTCAAATACGCACCCATTTTTAGTACCTCAAATGCGCTCCCACCTCCGACGCGCACTGATGGCAATAACTGGAGCTCACGCAACAGATGCGCAAACACACACAAATGACACTCGCACTTGCGCACCCGCGAGCAGTGGGCACATGGCACGTGTGCACAGGACCTGCAGTCGCTCCGGCTTTCTCTCACTTCTTGGTCCCTCCACTCACCGACTCCTCATGCAGCTTATTAGTCTTGAGTGCAGCATCTCCCGTGGCAATGTCACATTCGATCCTATCAATCTCACACTGGACTTTTACTGCCTTTATTAGTATGATTTTTTATCGAACTCAATTAATCTCTGATTATTTATTCTCAATAAAATTATTTGCTCTATTCGATTATCTAGTTTAGTTCTAATTTTCTGATCATAAACTTAAAGGTAAAAGTAAAATTATTGTTGGATTTATTTGCGAGACATCTGTCTTAGTTTCTGAACTTTGAATCTGATTTGTTAAATTTCAAATGATCACCATAATCTGACAGTTAATAGTGGTCCAGCCTGGAACCGATTGAACATCATTTTAGCTCATCTATAAATACCTCTAGACAGAGCTCCAGAGAGAGAAAGGCTTATGACCATCATTATCATTAAGCTTGTATTCTTTTTCTTTCTTATTGTATTGGTCCTCTGACCAACTCCTTTTTTGAGTTCTAGTGAAATCTTTTTCTCTGGCTCCTAGGTAGACGTAAGAGAAGCTATCCCTAAACTACCTTACATCTTTATGTGTTTTTCTGGATGATTCTTGGCTTCTCTGCACTAGTGTTCTGAGCTAGAAATATTACGTGCTGCTAATTCTCAGGACTCCGTCTTTCTCTGTCAACAGGGTCAAACAACAACAACAACAACAACAACCAAGCCTTAATCCCACTAGGTGGGGTCGGCTACATGAATCCTTTGTTTCCATTGCGCTCTATCAGTTACCAAATTCTTATCTAAGTTTAAGTAACTAAGATCACTCCTTATAGTTTCTTGCCATGTCTTTTTTGGTCTCCCTCTTCCTCTTTGTACATGGGCAAAATCCAATAACTCAATTTTTCTAACTGGAGCTTCAATTGGCCTACGATTTAGATGTCCAAACCATCGAAGCCGACTTTCTCTAAGTTTATCCTCAATTGGTGCAACACCAACTTTCTTTCGGATATACTCATTTCTCATTCTATCCTTTCGTATATATCCACACATCCATCTTAATATTCTCATTTCTGCAACATTTATTTTATTTGTATGTTTCTTCTCTGCAGGCCAGCATTCAGCACCATATATCATCTGTCAACAGGGTCATTATGGCAAAATTCTAACACAATTTCAAACTAGTTCCAAGGGTTCTGGCGCCTTCTAGTTCTAGTCCAAAATTATTTCAAATTGATTTTCAAATTTCTTAAAGCTTTTCATATGGGTGATAAGAGGCCTTCCATGTTTCAGGGCTTATCTTGTGAATGTACTTAGTTTCTATTTTTTATGGTAAAATCTTTACTTAGTTGAGGCCTAGAACATCGAAGTAGAGGCCTAGATAATTCATGGCTTAATTCCTAATTTTATCTTGGTGTGAAGCTCTCGTTTTAATTAAATCTGTCATTTAGATGATTAGGTTTGCATGAATTAGAGTTTAGGAAAATTATCCCAATTTTTTCTTACATCATAGCATCACAAGATTGAGGTAATAGAAGATGATGTGGAGGATGCACAACCCATCCAAGAAGGTCAATGTCATTGGCCCAGTAAGGATGTGCAGCCAGCAACAGTCAACCCTCAAGCACATCAAGTGGTACGAAGCAAAATAGAACACAAGCTAGATCAAATTCTTCACTTGTCCTACGGAAACTGCAACTAAGAGATCGCACAATGCGTTTGAGAAGATAGAGATCGTAGGAATGCTCAAAAAGCAGAAGTTGAAGTAACAAGTAGGCTACTGAAAAAGTAAGATTTCCTCCATCCCAAACAATAGCAGTGCAGGCATTATGGTTATGTCCCAATACATTAAGGAAGATGTAAATGCAAGGTACTAGTAATGAATATGAATGATGTGGCATTAAAGACATTAATGGAGTATGTGGCGTCCAAGGATCCTATTTTGAAGGATGTGCCAGCATTCAACTTTCCTTGATGCGCAGACACTCTCTTCCAAGAGTTTATCTTACTTGTTTTCAATGTTATTTGAACAACAGCTGCATGTGGGTTAGCTTATTTGCTTTTCATGTTATTTGATAAGTTGCTCTGTGTGGATGCTTGCACTTAATGTGTCAACTTTGTGAACCTATTGTTATTAGTTTCTGTCATTTATATATATATATATATCCATAATTAATAAAGTTTTTTGTAGTTAACATTGGCGTTCAATGTAGGCAGCCTATGAGTTAGATGAACTAATTGAAGACACTCTAGTCAAGGAGGTTATATTTGATGATGATTGGAAGCCTCACCCAAAGCATAAACATAGATACATTATTTATTAATGTCATCCCGAACATGCAAAAAATCAATTGAGTCTACAGAAATTTTCTAATGATTAAAGGGATTTATTGGTTTTTGAAGGATGCAATATGAGATACTAGCAATATGACTTGTAGAGCAAGTGGCAGCGTTCTAGCATGTATTGTAGTGGAAGTAAATGAGACGTTGCTAAATATTTTCAACACTCATTAGAAATGATCAGCTGTTATTTCAACATGGTGTTGATACCCTTTTATCACTTTTTGAGGTGTACCTCAAAGAACCTAGGTGAAAATACAACAATTTAAACAAATAATGTTTTCCAAGGTATATCATGTGACACTTTCATGGACGTACTTAACAAACACGTAATATTTATTGATCAGAAAAAACATGTGTCACATAATGTGATATTGGCTATTATTTTTTATTGAATGATCAATTTCACAGTGATAGACTAAGGTGGATCAGCTTCAGAAATGATAGGGCTGTGTTGTTCTTAGAAAATAAGAATATTCAAATTTAAAGGTCACTCGCAGGGGAGCACAATCGGTCAATTTGGTTAACCAAATCAAAAATAATAATTGGTTTCAATTTAAAATTTTAAGAAACTAAACTAACCAAATAATAAAATAAACTGAAAACTGAATCGACCAAATAAAATTCGACGAATTCAACTCGGTTCAGTTCAAACCAAATTTAGCCTTTTAATATTTTTAAATAATTAAATTCGAGTAATCAACAAGCTTTAACTTGAGAATATAATTTAAAAATATGGAGACGAAAAGGGAAAAAAAACAAATTTAATTATTTTTCATAAAATAAAAAATTTAAGATAAAAAAATCTCAGTGATGATATGATGATGTCAAGTATGACGTTCAATAACCCAAATCGATAGATCGATTATATATTGGGTTCAATGATATTTGGGTTAATTAATTAGTTCAGTTTATACAAATATAAAATCAAATGAAATACCAAATAACCATATTAGATCAATTATCAAACTATTAACCAAACAGATAGATACTAAATGAAACAAAACTGACCAAATTTAATTGGTTCGGTTCGATTTTTTACTTTGAACCATTTTAATGCACATGTCTAGTTCTTCGTGGTAAGTTTTACGTGTTATGAGATAGTTTGCATTTCACATAGTTGAATTTCCTAGTCATATGAAATGCACCATACAAACATTATCATTATTATCTCAGCAATTGCAGAAAACCAATCCAACATAACTATTCCTGTAAAGAGGAGCACTTCAACCATAGACATGCTCAACATAGGAATGCCAAGCATACATTTGAAGTCCTAAAGAAAAGTTTCGGATATTGACAGTGATGAAACAAGTTCTATTCAGGACAAGTTAAAATCATTGTTGTTTGTGCTATGCTGTATTATTTCATTCTTCTTAACCAAGGGATAAAAGGGAAAGAGGATACTGAGGCAGATGATTTCATTGGGATGGTTGACGATCAAGTTGGTTCTACAACCCAACAAATTTCTTAGCGAGGGGATTCAACTGGTGATTCCAATAAGGAGAGAGGATCAATAAGGAAATTGCTGATAGGTTATGCGGAACTACATGCGTGGGTTATTTGCTTTTCATCACAAAATCTAGTTTATATCTGGAGAATGAATGAGATTTTTGTTCTTTGGGAATAACTGTAAGATGCATTGATGAATCTTATTTCTAGTTTATTTACCCTGGTTTTCATTATGGTGATATTCCGTTAACAATTCATAGAAGTTGTATGTATTAGTTTTGTATTTTGTGAAGATCTACTTAAATATTTTTAATAACTTATATGTCCAAATTATCAAAAAAGAAACCTTGTAAGTCCAAGCCAAACAAATATAGTAGTAACTGATAGTTCAAGTGCAATCGCTCTTTAGTTTCTTTTTCTTTATTCTTGCAGATACCTTTATATTTGGTTTTAGAGGGTCATCAGTGCGGTGTTTCTTATCGATGGGAGAAGTGTCATAGACTAGTCCATCAATATCCTAGAGCTATATTCCTCAAAGATCCTACTCAAGAGGAAGGTGCACAAAGACTAACTGAATATCTGCATAATCATAGCTCTGTGCATTCTAATTGCTCACGGCCACTTGTTGAAACCCCAACAAGCAATTCGAACATGGTTGTTGGACTGTCTTTGTCTGCAACTGAGGTTAAGCTCCATTGTGCTATTTTACCTCAATGCTGATTACATCAAAGAAATATGCTAAACATAAGTGTTCTTCTGTTATGTCAATCTTATATTGGTAAATGTCAGATTATCTACATGTCATTATTAAAATGTATGAATATATGAAACGTATATTTGTGATTCTGTTATCAGACTCACGGACTTTGTTCTCATACATTGTGTTTGGATGAAATTTTAGTTTATATATCAAACGTATATTTAGAACAATTCTGTGTTCATGTTTTTAAATCAGTAAAGTACATATTTAAAACTCGTACTTTAATGGATTACTAGATAAATGTAATATAAGATATCACTTCATGAAACATGTATCATGCAATTCTAGTAAAGTTAAATGATGCGCGCGCACAAACACACACACACATACATACATGCACATATATATATATATACATACATCATGCAATTCTCGTAAAGTTTAATAAAATTAAATCAATTATGATATTCATAAAATTAGATCAATTATGATATATATACTGAAGAATATTGTTTACTTTTTTACATCAATGCTACTTGTACACTTGTGCACTCAATAGGTAACAACCTTTGCTATGATAAATAAAATTTATGGCAATTATGTCAAGCAATGAAGGAATATTATTAGATGAGATATATCCCAGTCAATCCAGTGCTTAAGAATTATATCAAAACATTTCTTCAAGATAATGTAAATTAACGATGACAATAAAAATAAAAGCAATGCTACTGAAACATTCAGTAATTCTTTTTTCTTATTAGATGTGATATATCCCAGTCAATCCAGTGCTTAAGAATTATATCAAAACATTTCTTCAAGATAATGTAAATTAACGATGACAATAAAAACAAAAGCAATGCAACTGAAACATTCAGTAATTCTTTTTTCTTATTTGTATTTCATAGTTGATGTTTTCGATTTCATTTAAATAAGATGAATAATAAATAATTTAATTCATGTTAAACTATCACTTTATCAAAATTCTAAAAGAATGGAAATGCACCGAAGAACCTATAATATTTTAATATTCAATAATAAGGATGACAAGCACACACTTACCCAAGCAAATAACAAGCAAAATGCCACAGAGGCCAGCTGATAGAGCTCATTAGTCTGTAAATTAACAACAAAAAGTTTAATATCAAATGAAGGTAAAATGAAGGGCATTTTTGGATATCATAAATATTACTAGAGATCATGAATAATTAAGACTGCAACTACGCCTAATAAATCACCACAAAAGAATGACCGACGGCCTATGATAAACAATCAAACAAATAAATATAAAAAGAATATATCTCAAAAATAGAAGTATCAAAAGGTAAAGTTTACTAAAACAAAAAAAAACTAAAAGAGGCAAAAATATTCCGAAAGTTTGCAACATCCTACACAGCATACAGATCATGCATCACGTGGCAATATGGTGCAAAAATATTCATGGAATTCTATTATCAAATGACTAAAGAAAGAAAAGACATAAGGCAAATGCCAAAAGCATCATCAAATCACCAAAACCAACATATAGAATACAAAAAACCCAAACACCATTAAGAATTGCATGAGCAATGAGTAATTACTTACTTGGGATGATAATTGAACCATAAGCTTAAGAAACCGTGGCAGAAAGGACACTGACAAAACATAAGCAATAGATATGAAGACAGACAACATAAGCACCCTGCAAAAGTACAACAGGATCACCTCAAACTAGAAAAAGCAGAAGAATTATATAATGATTTCCTTATTTAAGAATTAGATCACGTTCTCATAAGCATATTATGAAAAGTTCAATCTCAAACTTGAGCTGCCAAATAGCAACAGTCAAACATTTTATAAAATAATAAAGCAAAAGTTTTTTCAAAATATAAAAAAATTTGAGCATCTACATAAATAATTACTAAAGAGAGTCTAGTAATAGAACTTCCTTACAACTTTGCAATCGAGACAATTCCTTGAATAAGGCCACTGTTACCACCCAATACAGGAAGCAAAGCAAAGAGTAAACCCACAGCGCAATCCTGCCAAATAGTCATAATGGTTACTTTGGAATTGACCTCAGTTGAGCCTCGATTCTAGGGTTTAGTTAAGCCTAAGTAAGATTAAGCATAATTTAGCCCTGAAATAAGATAAAAAGACTATAAAAAGGTGGTTAAGACCATTTGAAAAGAGCTTTAGGTATGGTAATCCAAATATATCACCAACAAACTAAAAAGTTTCTAGAAACCATGCAAGCTAGTGATGCGGGATAAGAATGCCACGATATTGTAAATTTTTAGAATTAGCAAACTTGATTGGTCAATTATTACAATTAAATGTCAAATATATTTAATATATATTTATATGATAAATAAGTTACTAAATCCTACAATTTAAGGTGTTTCAAAATTGCAATTAAATTGGATCTTAATAAATAAAATTTTATTAAATTAAATTAAGGTGTATGAATTAAATTCAAGTAAATTAGATCTAGAGATCTTTTTTAAATTTGGTTTTCTCAAATTCAAATCAAATAGTAATGAGGCACAATAAGGGAAGAAAACTCAACCAGATCTCAATTGAATAATCCAAGCAAATTTAATTTGACTAATAAAAAATATTTACATCATAGAGATTTTAAAAACTACAATTCAATAAGTCTAAGTCATGATGTTGGTCTACAACGGGCTAGCTTGAATGAGTTACCCAAGTTGGTCGAGCTTGGCGTAGGTAGTGTCTGTATAATAAATTCAAGTGTTGAACCATAGGTGTTTATCTGATGGAATTATTTGAACTTCAGGAGAGCTTGGGTGAGAAGAGGGCCAGTGCTAGCAATATGCTGGGGCCACATGGGGAAGGACAACGTTACTGCGAACAAAACTAAGGATGTTATCAGTAATGCTTGTCGTAGTGGACTCACTTGCTCCTGTCACAAAATCTACAGCACATTTAACTAGTCAGCAATAGGTGTGAAAGCCTGGCTACATAATGTGTTAATGTGATGTGAGCACATCTACGATTATATTACATCAAACTATAATATCAAATTTGTTAGGACTTTTTTTTGAAGAGTTTCTACATTTTCATTATTTTAAGTCACTTTGAGTGACTTTGTAGTGAAATTATGATGTTTTTATCAGTGTTTGAGTGTTACAAAATGAGGTATTTTCATGTACTTTCATTTGATCGGGTATTTGTGACAGCTATGTATAAAATAAGTCAAACAGGTTATTTTTAAATTGTTAGATGAGTTCACACGACAGACAATCTGCCTGAAATTCAGAAAAGACCGGAAGCAATCAAGTATGGGCTACATTGTCGCACCACCCACCTGCTTACAACCGGTGAATTCAAATTGCCCAACAATCTTGAAATCACCAGAAAGAAAACTCCGAACTTTGAGAAAATATCTCCACATGTATTGCATGTTGAGCCAATTAATCCCCAGCAGAGCAGCATCTCTAATTATGGGAGTGACATCCTGGAAAGGAAGGGAAGATCCAAACCGTTGATGGGAATGAAGTGGTTACAGGCTTCCATGGACTTTTCTTCACCCAAATGGCTATAAATAGGGGGAGAGTTAGCTGACGTAGGAAACATTTTGGAGACGTTTATATTCAATTCATTCACCTAAAGTTATCTAGTTAAAGCTTCAGGAAGGAGGTTATCTCACTAAAGAACATCCCAGAGGATGAGGTTATCACAATCTACAAGGGCTGAGGAGGTTATCTGATTCAGCTACCTACAGGTTTGATTCCTCAATTGAAGGAATAGATTGAGAGTGTTCGAGTCTCTTTGGGTATCTCAATATATCCTATGTTATCTTTATATGTTTTCTTCCATTGTTTTTTGTCATATTAGTTGTTTGTGTAATCTTTCATCCGTAACATCCCTTTGAGCCATACTGATGTAACACTGGCTACTTTATGTTATTCTATTCATAAGCTATTTTCTCTGATTTCCACTTATAAGAATGATTCTTCTTAACTTAGTGCCAGAATGTTCCATGCTTAATTTTATACTGTAATACGAAGCACAAACACTTCCAAAGTCATGCTGTGTCCATGACGGACATACTTTGACCTTATTTGGTAACCATATAAAAAAAGGCAAATTAATATTTTATTAATATTTTAAATTTATCATAAATTTTAATTACTTTATTTTACATCCAACACAAATTTTAGCATTAAAATTCAATTTTATTTTACATCCAACACAAATTTTAACATTAAAATTAACTTTATTTCACATTTTATACACCTTCCAATATTAAAATAAATTTCTTTCTCATCAACTCCATAAAATAAAATATTTTCTCTTTCTATGTCTAAAAAAAACTCTCAATCAAATAAGGCTTTTTGGACACGAATGGGACATGGGGGGACACAGTGTCAAATATGCCACATAGCATGTACTAATAAAATAATATTAAAAAAGCCTAAAGCATATCTTTTGAACATGTGAGAACACTTTAACACACCTTAAAATATTTCTAAAATACTTCTGCGATACTTCTAAGGTACAGAACACTTCCAGAATACCTATAGGAAACACCTAGCTACATTTAATATTAATATTAAATTTATTTATTAATATTATTTTTATTAATACTAAATAAAAGACTAAAATTTATGAACACTTCTACTTTCCCTTTATTCCTTCTACTAATATTTAAAATTTTTTATTAGTGTTAAGATTTTATTTAGGGGCTATTTGATTCAATATTATCTTGATATTATGTCATATTATTTAAGTGTCATGACATCTAAATGTCATCTTTTAAGTGATAATTTCAGAATCTTTTAAAAGATAATCTAAAGATATCACAAACCAAACAGTTACTTTTTTTAGATAACATGACAGCATCCAGAAAATATTGAACTAAATGCCCCTTCTACAATAACAACAACAACAACAACAACCAAGCCTTAATCCCACTAGGTGGGGTCGGCTATATGAATTATTTGTTTTTATTGCGCTCTACTAGTTACCAAATTCTTATATAAGTCTAAGTAACTAAGATCACTCAAATTAAAACTTATTTCTCTTATATTATTAAAATTTTACTTAATATAAAATAAAATTCTAAGCTAGGTCAAATCAATTTTTTCCTCCCCAGTTTCCTTCAAGTCCCATAAAATTGAACTAATCGCAAAAAATATGAAGCTCTAACTCCGCCTATATCCTTCTCTCCTCTTCAAAACCGAGGAGCTTTTACCTTCTCTTATTGTTGTGCTCGCAATGATTGTCCTGGTAACCAAAATCACATTTTCTCTTATTTCCCTGCTCACTTTGCAAAGTGAACTATATATCTATATATTAACCCTCTTCAATGTCAATGACGTTTCTTCTCAAGTTCTCATTTTAATCCAATTAGACTTCTTTGCTACTTACAAACTGTTTATATTTAAGAAATCAAGTTTGTTCTATATTTTACGTATTTTTTTATTATTATTGTATTTGACATATCATGCCATGTCTATGTCTTATATTTTAAAAAATCATGTCGTCATGTTGCACCGTATTGTATTACTGTATTACATCTATGCTACATAAATTAAATGAATCAAAAGACTTGTTTTATTGGATTATCAATTTAATTTTTAAAGCCTAAAAGAATTTTCATATTTCAGCAAGTTTACCCTAAAAGATACCTCATTCATGCTTAATTTGTACTTAAATTTGAAATAAGTTTTACAAAGTAAAGTGAAGATTTTCATCAATGTAAGGCTACTTTCCTACGGTAGTTATTTTGCTTCATTTGCCTATGAAATGTAGGACCCCTAATTCTTTCCCACATAAGAATGTGAAGGCAGAAGCTGAAGCGACGACTACGTGCAAATGCACGGATGTGACAGTAATAGTAGTCTGGTAATGTCACGTTGAGGCAGACTCATGGGAGCTTGGAATAGGGATGGAGGTGTGGATCTATAGATACACTCTTCACACATTTTAGTGAGCCGCAAAATTTCTAATCCATTGTCGAATAAACAAGGTTGTGCGATGGGATGGAGTTCAGTAAATCAAAGTGGTCGAGAGATGTGAAGAAAATGCTAAAAGAATGAAGATGGATACCGTATTTTTAACTCAAAGGATAACTAGACAATTGAAGAATTCTCATTTAAAATTACTCAACCCCTCTCTCACTGGGACATCGATTCTTTCACCAAAATTTACTCAATTTCATTTTGAACTAACATCACAGAGAAGCTAGGAAATATAAAAAAAAATACAAAACAGAAGAAATACCAAATACATATACAACAACAACAACTAAGCCTTAATCCCACTTGGTGGGGTCGGCTATATGAATTCTTTGTTTCCATTGCACTCTATCAATTACCAAATTCTTATTTAAATCTAAGTAACTAAGATAAATCTTTATAGTTTTTTGTTATATCTTCTTTAGTCTTCCTCTTCCTCTTTGTACATGGGCAAGATCCAATAACTCAATTTTTCTAATTGGAGCTTCAATCAACCTACGATTTATATGTCCAAACCATCTAAGCCAACTTTCTCTAAGTTTATCCTCAATTGGTGCAATACCAACTTTCTTTCAGATATACTCATTTCTCATTCTATCATTTCGTGTATATCCACACATCTACCTTAGCATCCACATTTCTGTAACATTTATTTCATCTGTATACTTTCTCTTTGCAGGTCAGCATTCAGCACCATATATTATCGCTGTTCTTACTACAGTTTTATAAAATCTACCATTAATTCTAGATGAGATTTTTCTATCGCACAATACACCAGAAGCATTTCTCCATTTTATACATCCTGCTTGAATCCTACTAATAACGTCATTATTTATTTTACCATTATTTTGTATGATTGATCCATGATATCTAAAGCACTCACTCTTCTTGACAATTTGATCACCAATTGTCACATCTCCAATATAAGTATTTCTTTTTTGACTAAATGTGCACTCCGTATATTTAGTTTTTGATCTGCTGAGATGAAAACCTTTAGATTCTAGAGCATTCCTGCAAAGCTCGAGTTTCGTTTTGGCTCCCTCTTTAATTTTCTCAACAAAGACAATATCATCTGCGAAGAGCATACACCAAGGCACCTCATCTTAGATATGTCCAGTCATAACTTTCATAATCAAAGTAAAAAGATACGGACTTAAAGTCGAGCCTTGGTGTAATCCAATTGCAATAGAAAAATCCTTAGTCAAACCTCCTTGTGTCCGAACACAGGTAACAGCTCCTTCATACATGTCTTTAATAACTTGAATATAAGCAGTGTAAATTCTTTTTTTTTCTAAAATACTCCAAAGTACTTCTCTTGAAACTTTATCATAAGCTTTTTCCAAATCAATAAAAACCAAATGTAGATTTTCCTTTCTCTCCTTAAACTTCTCCATTAAGCTTCTTAATAAATGAATGGTTTCTATAGTAAATCTACCTAGCATAAAAACAAATTGATTCTCTGATACCTTAGTATTATGGCGTAACCTATGTTCGATCACCCTCTCTCAAAATTTTAAAGTATGACTTATTAATTTAATTCTTCTATAATTAGCACAATTCTGTACATCGTCTTTATTCTTATAAATAGGTACTAATATACTTTTTCCTCATTCATTTGACATTCTTTTAGTTTTCAAAATGATATTAAACAATCTAGTGAGCCAAGAAACTCCTTCATCTCCTAAACACTTTCAAACATCTATTAGGATATTATCTGGTCCTATTGCTTTTTTATGTTTCATCTTCTTTAAAAAATTAAGGTGTCTTCCCAAATAAATCACAAATACCCAATCAAATCAAATTGGCATAAAATGAATATGAAAATCATATAGAACAACAAAGCCTTTATTCCACTAAGTTGGGTTAGCTACATAAATCCTTTATTTCTATTGCACTCTATCAACTAATAAATCCTCATTTACCTGTAAATGTGAGGTCATTTCAATTAGTTTCTTGTCATGCCTTTTTTAGTCTTTTTCTTTTTTTTTACATAAAGTCAAATAGCCCAACTTTTTTTATCAGAGCTTCAATTAGCTTACGACTTACATGTTGAAACCATCTAAATCAACTATTTCTGAGTTTGTCCTCAATTGATGCTACTCCAACATCTTTGCGGATATACTCATCTCTTATTATATTACTTCATGTATACCCATATATCCACCTTTATCCTCATTTCTGTAACACTTATTTTATTTATATGCTTTCTCTTTATAGGTCACCATTCAGTATCATATATCATCGTTAATCTTACTATTATTTTATAAAATTAACCTTTAAGTTTGAGTAAACTTTTTCAATCACACGACACACCATATGCATTTTTTCACTTTATCTATTTTACTTAGATCCTACTAATGATATTACAGTTATTTTATCGTTATTTTATATGATTAATCCATGATATCTAAAAGGCACACACTTCCTAATAATTTGATCACCAATTATCACATTACTAATATAAGTGCTTCTTTTTTAACTAAATATATACTCTAAACATTAAATTTTTATTTATTAAGATAAATATTTTTAGACTCTAAAGTTCATAACTTAAATTTTGCCTCAACCCCATCTCTGATTTTATCAATAAGGAGAATATCATTTGCGAAAAGCATACACTAAAATACTTTATCGTGAAAATATCTAATCAAAACTTTCATAACTAATGCAAAAAAATAAGGATTTAAAGCTGAGTCTTAATGTAATCTAACTATAATAAAAAATTTGTAATCAAACCTTCTTGCATCCGAACATATATTACAACTCTTTTATGCATATTTTTAATAATATAAAAATCATATAACGACCCAAATTGGTCTTTATCACTATGAATCAACCAATCAAATCAAATCTATATAAGACTAAAATGAAAATCATATGTCGGCTCAAATTAGTCTTCAATCACCATGAATCAACCAATCAATCAATCATTTCTCCCAACTTCTTCAATCATAAATGTCTTTCTGTGGTGTTGACACATGGTACAAAAATCTCGACAAAGTGAAGACAAAAAAGCTTTCCTAGGAGTGGAGAAAATGCTTCATCTGGATTGTCTCTTGGCACCAACTGCACCGCACAAGCCTGTGGGGTGCCGCGATGTACAATTTCCGAAGTTGATGGCACAGTCATTCTTGCCTTGTGTAGAGCGAAGTGTGCGAAGGAAGACTGTATAGTGACTAATTCGAAGAATACTAAGGACAGTTGTGCCGAGAAAGGTGGTTTATTGGCGTTGGCTGGGAAGATCCTAGAGTTATTTCTTTCTATAACATGCCCAGAGTCATCTCGTTCAGGGGTTTTGTCTACCATGACTATTGTCAGTCGTGTTGACCAAAGTTCCCCTTCTAACCAATCCATGACCTTGGGTGCTATTTCCTTCAAGTAAAGCCGTGTTAACGACACCGCCCAAGCGCTACATGGACAAGTGTGATGAAACGAGGACTCCATGAGAAATCATACACTAAAAACTATTTAATAAGAAATTAATGGCCTCATTCGATGGAGTGCATATTGGGAATATTTTAAGTTTTTTTGAGATAGAAAGGGGAAAAATTATTTTAATATTATGACATGAAAGTATACACGAATGAGAAATGAGTATATTCGTAAAAAAATTACAATAACCTCAATTGAAGAAAATCTAAAAAAAAATCAGCTTAAATAGTTTGGATATATAGATCGTAGACCAATGAAAGTTTCGGCAAAGAGAGTTAAGTTATTAGATCTTGCACATATAAAAAGATAAAGAAAAGGATTAAATAATACATGGCAAGAAACTATTAAAAATGATCATGCATACTTAGAGATAAATGAAAATTTATTATTTAATACAATGCAATAGAAACAAAAAATTTATAGAGCCGGCCCCCACCTAACAGGATAAAGGCTTGGTAAGATGTAAAATTGATACAGGACAATATGCGAAATGCATACTTATTCAAAGGTTAGTAAATAAAATAACAGGTGAACATAAGCTTTTACAAGAACGTATACTTGTGATAATTACACACAAGACAATTCATTTTCGAGCAAATCAATTTTAAATATTTGAAAAATTATTTTGAATAAAATAAAGATGATTCACCACACAATTTAAGGTGTATTTTAATAAGTCAAAGCAAGAGTATGCAAAAATAGGTATACTCACAAATAAATTACCCAACAGTATTTCATCGTACAATAAATTTCGGGTTCACATGGGTAAGAAAATCAGCAATCCAGATAACATATTCACAACCGCAAGGCTTACTAGGATCAGTGACTTGAATCTAAGAGACGAAATAACGACCGATTCTTGAAAGCAGTAAACAGGCTTTGACATAGCAAACTGGGCAGTATATCATGGCGAAAGCTGGCTCACGAGAGTAGTACAGAGACTTCAGGACTGTGCAGGTGACTTGGTAAGGACTGAGTTGCGTAGATGCCATAACAGAAATGGGTGTAAACAGACAATGGCAAAACGTCGAGAGCAGAAGGGTGTCGCATGCAAGCTATCACAAGCACGCTGGTGTGAGGCCGACACTGTTGGAGAGGAATCCAGGTAGCGGTTGGCGACGACTAACGTTCAAGCGAGGTGTGAAAAGAGTAGGAGGGGGCGGAGTGGGGGCCTACGACTGATGGTGAGACCACCGAGGGTCACCGGCGGGTGGCAAAGCGGTGAGCTGAGTAGTGAAGGTGGAAACGGGGTTTAGGTGGGAAATTATTTTAAGGGGCAGAGAGTTATGGTGTTGAAATCAATGAACGAATTAAGAGAGGAGTTAGTGTAATACCTTAATTGCTAAATGTATTTAAGGATTTTAACCTAAAGCTCCAACTCTTCTCTTTATCAGAATGTAAAAAGAGATTTCACTTCAGAATTAAGAGCAAACTACACTAGTCCATATTTTTATATAAGCCTATTACATTAGAATTCAAATTGCAAAAATAAATTTAAAAATAAAAGCAAATACAAATATTTTAAATGCGACTATCCAAAAAAGAAATACAATAATAACAACCAAGTCATAATCCCACTAAGTGAGGTCGGCTACATGAATTCTTTGTTTCTATTGCGCTTTATTAATTACTAAATTCTTATCTAAGTCTAAATAACTAAGATCACTTCTTATAGTTTATTATCATATCTTATTTGGTCTCCCTTTTCCTCTTTCTACATGGGCAAGATCCAATAGCTCGATTTTTCTAATTGGAGCTTTAATCGGCCTACGATTTATATGTCCAAACCATCTAAGCCGACTTTCTCTAAGTTTATCCTCAATTGGTGCAACATCAACTTTCTTTCGGAGATACTCATTTCTCATTCTATTCTTTCGTGTATATCCACACATCCACTTTAGCATCCTCATTTCTGCAATATTTATTTTATTTTTATGTTTCCTCTTTGCAGGCCAGCATAAAGCATCATATATCACCAAAAAAAATAAAGCAAATAAAATCAACCCAAAATATAGAAGATTTTCACTCAAATAAAATATTAATTTGAATGAGAATTTCTAATCCTGTTAATCAATCACCAATCACGCCTACTGCCAAATCTGAAAAGTCATTTGTTCATCCAAATCGATGCCAAGTGGTGAGAACTCGGACATCAAGTGTAGACCCTATATGAAATAAATCGACGGTCCGATGTCGTGTCCCCACCAAAAAAATTTTAGTATTGATGATCGTGTTAAATTGAAAAAAAGTTGATTTTTTTAAATATATATAGAATGTAGAATAAGATTAATTTACAAAATTGAGATTTGTGCACTATGTGAAAAAAATTAATTTTTAATGACTGAATTTGTCTATGATATAAAATAAATATAAAATATTGATGAAAATATTTTTGGAGGAGTTTGGAGATTTTTTGAGACCCAACCAAAAGAGGCCAACAAGTAAATCGCAGAGCCCCGCATAAATGGTCACAACCCGATGATCTGAGGGTTTTTTTTGAAAGAGATCTAAAGCCCTGTTTGGCAATGGGCTAAAAATCATAACTAAAATTAGCCATGGCCAAAATCTTAAATTTATTTCAAAAAAAACTTAAAAAATTATTTTATATCTCATCTCACACAAATTCCAACATTAAACAATCAATTTATTTCACATTCAATACAATTCTCAATAAATCAATCAACTTTATTTCACATCCTACACAATTTTTAATATAACCAACTTACTTTATTTCACATCATACACATTTTTCAAAAATGACTAAAAATTTCAACCAAATCTTTTTTTTTTCTTATTACCAAACAGAGCCTAAGGGTTGATTTTAATATGAAGAACAATAACACAATATAGGCCTTACATGTGGACATGTAAGACATGTCAACAAATCATTTAACTAGCAATCAACATTCGAATGGTCAAGGTTTGCTTAAAGCCTCCTGACTATTACCTCATTGTAAATCGATAACAAAATATATCATCATAACCCCTGTAATGAAATGGCTCCAACAAACACCTTAGACCTATCTCATGCCTCAACCATGAAATAAGTTAACGATCTGTCTCATGTCCTAACCACGACACAAAGTTATGGACCCTTTTTGTGTCACAAAAACGAGGAAAGCTATGGGCACCAATAGACAACTTGATGCAACTTCTGGTACAGGAGTAGTGGAAAGTTGGATCCCTCTCCCAAATTCAGTACAGAAGGCCTGACAGATTATGGGTCTTGATATTGTAGATGCCTCATTAGCCCAAAGATCCAAAAATGAACATAATCAAAGATCGCAACCACAGGTTACCACATCTAGATAAGCGATAAAATGTGGTGCCATCAACATTAATTGTCCTACGTAAACTGCATAGCAATGCATAGGGGTGTACCACCTTGCAAAACTCAGAACTAACTAGAGACAGCCACATCATTCATGTGCTCAGCTCTAGAATGTCCTTTCCAGCACAGAAATCCCAAGACAATAATGGTAACTAAGAAAATGGGAGATCTCCATAGGCGGGAACCAGGATTTGTTGAGCAAATTCGCACACGACTCGCCAACTAGCAACTACCCTGAGACCACTATAAAAGGATTAACTTCTCACCTTCCAAGGGGGGATCTCATCCGATCTAATGACAGCTGACTACCCTAATGCCTCAACAAAAAGCCCAACAGATAATTTGTTTTCTTCTCCTTATGTACTCTTGTCACTCCTCCAAAGTGCTACCTTGTGGATCCACCCACATAACTGAAAGTAGTCATCTAGTGGGATAGTTCAAGACGTACAAGGGTGCTGTAGTTTTTCCTAGTTAGGTGTGTCCATCTACTTACTAGTATTTATTTTCTTGTCCTTCTCCCTCACTTTTCCTGGACTGTCATGGCGAACCTCCTCACTGCATACCCTTTTACAGCCTAGTCAACAAACCCATCCTCATTCACTGATGAGTCATCTCTACAGTGAGGGACCCAGTCCATCCATCCTTAATAGAACAGGTTCCACCATTAACAATGGCAAACATGGAGTTAGAAATGCTGATCCCGATACTCATTAACATGTGATCCTTGTTATTGCCTGCATACAACGGTTATGTACTAAATGGCCTCTTCAACTACAGAACGAGGATATCATTGCCATGAATGCAAATATCCTGAAATCCATCAGCTGGCAAGGTTACAAAAATATGGAACCTTTAACCAAAGTGTTCCACTTTATTTACTAGTTGCAACTAATGCAATTCAACTCAGAATACATACAGGGTTAGAGATATTTATTTGAAAGCTAAAACAGAAAATCTGACCACTAGGAGTTACTTAAAAAACTGTCAACCGGAGAAGGTATGCTAACAAAAAAGTGGATCAGTAAGGCATGAAACCCGTAAGGTAGCATGATAAAGGTAGAAGCACTTCTATTGAAAATCTCAACAAGTTAAAGGTCTATCAGCCACACCTGCAGTATAAGAGTTCCAATTGTAACTTGACCATGAAGAGAATTTGTGCTGCTTCTTTCAACAATATATTTTGAAACCTGACATGCAAAAGAAAATTAAGTCTACTTTGCCATATTTGTGATTAGGAAAGCATCAGAGTTCCTTGTAAAGTGGATTTAAATATTCTTACCACTGCCGTAGATGACATTGACAAAAATGAACCAACAAAAACACCGTCAGATAACTTTGCACCACACAACTGCATGACATGGAAAATAAAGTAAAATTCAGTTGCTGGGCTCGAAAGTCTCCTCAAGTGGCTTACATATGGAAGCAGAAGGCAGGCATGAAGGAGCATTGATGGAATACCAGTGAACTGATCCCACACACAAGCATTAATATGATGATTTGAACTAGTCCTCCAAGGACAGCTACAGGACCAACAACTTTTATCTGTTAACCATGACAACATGCAGCATATTTCAAATTTTCAATAAATTAATGCGCATAATTAAACATCAAAAATCATTCAATTCCTTTTTCCTTTCTGTATGAATTACCTTAGCCAGAGAAAATTCAAGGCCCAAAGCAAATAGGAGAAAGACTACGCCAAAGTGTGCAGTAGTCTCAACCTGGACGAAAATGACCATCACCATATGAAAGAAAAAATAAGGGTGTAAGTGTAATCACTAATGCACAGTTAGGTAATTATGAAGAACTCAAAATAACGTTATCTTTTAGGGCGAAAAACAAAAAAATTAAAAGAAATATACACCAAAATATGCATCGAAAGCCAAACTTCAACTTCAAAAATCTGGAAGATCATATATGGAAATGTAACTTGGTAATGAAGCAAGACTGGCAAGACTGCTTAGAAGTGTTAAATAGGTATTATTACATCAGAGAAAGTGGTTGTTGGCATGTTTAATATATAATAGTCATTTTCAATTACTGGCAACCGTACATGTAACTGGAGTACATGCTTTTGAAACTATTAAGACTGTTCTTTCTCTCTCTTGTCTAAGAGTCTGGCATCAATCGATTGAAGGTTATACGATTGATAAATATGTCAAATAAGTTCATGTATTTCCTAACAGTAACAACTCCATAACCAATCAGCAGAAAAGTTCACATAACATGATAAAGAAAAAACCATTTTCCTCCAGCAGAAAATCTCTCAAATACAGAGTGTTGAGACATGCATCATCAAAAGTCTCTAAGAGATGATGTTATATAAAAGATTTCAACATAAGAAAAGGTAGAATGTTGTAATACAAGTGCAAACGCAGTACAACTTTAACCTGTACAATTTCACTGATAAAGTTTAAACCCCCAGGACCAATGATAGATCCAGCAAAAAGGTAGCCAACAATGACCTTGAATATATCAAATAAGCAGAAAAAAGGTTAGCAAGGAGTAGCAACAAATTTCCGTGCATAAGTAGTAGATGGAGGAAGAGGAAAAGAATAAAAGAAAATGAAAACAAGCATGAGTACCAACCGGTTGTCCTAAACAACAAGAAGTAACACCACCTATGGCTGCTGAAACAATGACAACCACTAGATCTGAAATTAACCTGACACAATGCATCATGTGACTTGAATATTATTTAATCCAAAAATCATTATTAATAGTAAGAAAACAACTGTCTCAATAGTTCTCATAAAAATGTTGTCCATGAAAACAAAGAATTCAGATAATTATATAGGAATATTTATTTTTTACACCTCAGATCTACTTGAAGTACTGGATACTTAGATTTCCGGTTGGACATCACAAAAATGTTGTCCTGCCACAAATGAAGGATACATGCAACTTAGATAATTCACAAGACAGAAATCTTGTACTTCTTATAACATGACATTTGTAGAAATATTCTGACCTTTTGGTCAATCAATTGTATGCCATCAGAATCTTCATTTTCCAATGAAAAGACATCTTGAATTTGAAATGGTTTAGTTGTGCTGAAAAGGATATCAAGCTACAGTAACTTTACAAAAGAACAATATGACCTGAATTTTATGTATCCACCTTAAATTAGTTTTAAATTATACTCATACTTTGCCACCAAAGTGTCATTTTTCTTTGTCTTGTCATGAGTAATAACTGCCACAGTCTCTACAACACCCTGAAAGGCATTATAAGATGAGCAGAACACCACATAGAACATTAGATTCATTATTGAAGTGGTAGATTATGAAAACATGATCAGGTGAACATCTCAATTATAAAAGCACTTTTTTTTGAAAGTCGGCCTTAGCCTATATTGCATTAAAAAGTAAAAGCTATTACATCAAGTAATACAAAAGAATCCATCACTTATAAGGATATTGCAGAACTCACTTGAATAGAACATTCCGTTATCCCAAACAATATCCCCAAAACACGCAAGAGATGCAATAAAATCGGCCACTTCATCAACAGTTCCATACACGTGTTACTTTAAGCTCTCTGTAGCAGTCAAAAATAGAAACAGAAGAAGAAAAACACCATGAAAAGTTCCTTTCCTAAGGTTTGGATGATGCCTGCCATTGTTATGGTTGAGTCACCTTCAATCCATACTCCACTTGCTCGATTAACCCATTTCTTGGCCACTCTAAGTACCTGCAATGTCGCAGTTCTCTTGGCCGCTATGGCTGCTTGAGTATGGATCTTGATGCTATCATCCTTCACCGTGCCATCAAAATTCACCTTGATCCAACCCTCAGTGGTGTAGTTTTTACAATAAACACAAGGGTTCGATCAATGAGAAGAGGAGAGGTGATAAAAACTAATGTTTTAGTTTGATTTTTTTTTGCAAGTTCAAGGATTGGCCTCCAAAGATCCCAATAACAAAATACCTTAAGGTTTTAATTGTAGTATTATATCATATTTGGAGTCGAAAGAGTTCACCATAAACTTTAACCTCTACCAATTGTGGTTGCCACATAGGTCTGAAAGAGCTCCTGGATGTCCTCCGCCAGCCTAATAGTCTCCTATGTAGGGTTGGGAAAGCGACCCTCCCGTAAATGTCTCTGAATTCTATTGTTAGGCCCCTGGCCATATGTTGCCACTGATCTCTTGAACTGTAACAACCCTTATTGTCTCAGCAATCTGAAGATTTCCAGAAATCACAAACACTGCTACCATAAATCTGTAGTGGAAAACTAAATGTTCTAGATTTTCCTATGCATTACAGCCCCAAGGACAGTCCCCTCCTTGACCAATGCCTCTACTTTACAGCAAGGTGCGAGTTGGGATTGCTCCGTGATAAAGATGACAAAGAAAGTTGGCAAATCTTAGTAGCGTGATTTTCCACACCCAATTGCCCAATTCTGCTGAGAAGAAAAAAGGCCCTTGTAAAGAGAAGCTATGGGAGATTTGACAGAATCTATCTTTCTCCAAACCAACTCATCATTTTCATTATTATGGATTCGAAGAAGCCTCGTGATGTGATCCACTAGGTCTAGAGCAAAGTGACTTTGAAGGCTTTCAATATCCCAATTCTCATTCTCTAAAAGAAACTTACATTTGCCGACATATCCTTAGATGAGTTCATAAAGGTAGGCCACTTCGAGATAGCAGTTGGGCCTACCCAAACATCATATGGAGCATTTAGTCCCTTAGCCAATTTTTATATAGTATTAGATTGAGCAATTTGACCACCTTGACAAATTAACCTCCAAGCATAAGAGTTGCCTTCTTTGATTTAAAAATCTTCATCTTCTCACCATATTTGGCATGAAAATACTTCACCCAAACTGAGCGAACCCTCCCCATAAATCGTGCTGCAAGCTTAGCCACAAGGATGCTTCTCCACTAGGCTAACTGGTGGATTCCAAGCCCTCCTTATTGCTTTGTTAAGGTAACTCTCTCCCAAGCTACATAATGCAAGGCATCTTCACGAAGATCATCACTCCAAAGAAATCTCCAAATTAACTTTGAAATTTCCTCCATGACATTGAAAGGAAAAAAAATGCGAGATAAAGAATAAATTAGGATAAAGGTGAAAACACTGTCCACAAGTGATAGACTTTCTAGCCTTCCATGAAGAAATTCTCCCTCTAACTGCCTCAATAATGTGTTGCCAGTCCACTTTCATGGGCAGCTAGTAAGCGGAATACCACAATACTTGTCCTTTCCTTGAGCTCTGATCCCCATGTGGTTCAATATTATTCTCTTGTGATTTGGGGCAATTTTCTTATTGAAAAAGACAACAAATTTAATTTTATTCAACTTTTGGCTAGACAAGAAGCAATAGTCGTCAAATATTTCAATCAACAAATGAACTGCTTTGTTGGTGGGCCTAAGCAAACACTAAAGTGTCATCAATGAAAAGTAAGTGAGAAGCAATGGGACCTCGTGTTGAAATCCTACCCAGAGCTTTTTCCTCTATCTTCTGTTGAATCAAAAGGGATAACAATTCAAAGAAGAGAATAAAAAGATAAGGCAAGAGGGGGCAACCCTAACGAAACTCACAGTTAACCTCTATCCAATCCGACCTCTTGCAATTGATGAGAAAGGCAAATCGAGGCAATCACACCGGCTAAAATCCAACGACACCATTGCTCTAGAAAGCCAAAGTCGCGGAGCATCACAAGAAGAAAATCACATCTCATCTGATCATAAACTTGCTCCATATCAACTTTACTTGCCATCAAACCTATGGAGGATTGAGAAGTAGTTATGTGATGCATCATCTCTTGAGCCAAAAGGCAATTGTCTACTATATTTTGGCGGCATCTTGCTCAGCAGAAATTAGAAGACTCAGAAAATCTTTCATGCAGTAAATAATTATGTCATTCAGTTTGCAGAAGACAAAGATGTGCGCTGCTAAGTTGCCTCCAAAATATAGTACAATGCTATTGAAGGAGCACTTTACAACTCAGGGAAGCCAATACTTACCATTTTATGTGTCAAATTAATTGCTTCTATGTGGTAAAACAATCGGTGCAAAAAAGAATAAACATTAAGCACCACCACAAAATGGAAAAGAAAATTAGCGTAATTGTTTTACAAGAATCACAACACACTTCTTCAAATTTTGCCAACTGGTCATCCATTTCTTCCTTGTTTCATCACTCTTAGCAAAGTGTCTTCTTAATGAAGTGAACATATAAGCTACTTTTTCTTAAAGGCATCAAGCTGCTTACCATAGTTGCAAAATCAACATGCAATTTTCATCAATGTTACTTGAACAAATTGGACTGGTTTTGACAAGAAAGGAATCTTGTAATAAAAATATAGCAAGAAATAATCCTTAAATTTATTTAAACCATTGGCTGTCAAAGATGATTATTACAGCAGGGAAGACCTGTAGTAACCTTCATTCATTATTAGCTTGAAACATGATATATGGTGTAAAGACAAATGCAGAAGTTGATATAGTGTACACCAATTATACCATCATATTAAAATGACAAACATCCACTAACTATCAAAATGCTTTGTCAGCATTATAATGGAAAACAAATAACTGTAAAAACCGAACCCTTTGCAAAGAATCCCTGCAACCTAGCAACTATGAAGCACGGACACGATACGGGGACACGGCACACGACACGACGACACGGTGATTTTCTAGAATATAGGACACGGACATGGCATGACACGCCAAATACAATAATAAAATTAACAATTCATACTTAAAAAATATATATATAACATAACACAAACTTAAATTTTTAAATATAAACAACTTGTAAGTAGCACTGAAGTCTTATAAAATCAAGATGAGAACTTGAGAATAAACGCCATCGGTATTAAAAATATTTGAGATATAAATTTAGGGTTCAGTTTGAATAAGAAAAAATACGATTTTGCTTATTAGGACAATCATAGTGAGCACGATAATAAGAGAAAGTAAGAGCTCTCGGTGTTGAAGATGAACAAAGGATAAAGGCGAAGCTCCAGTTCTAAATTTTTTATGATTGGTTCATTTTCGTAAGGCTTAAGGGCAACAAAGGAAAAAGAAATTTGATTCAACTTGGTTGATTTAGAACTTTGACTTATATTAGGTAAAATTTTAATAATAATAAGAGATAGGTTTTTAGTTTTATTAAATAAAATTTTAACGATAATAAAAAAATGAAATAGATATATCCATAAATTTTATTAAAAATATATAATATTAATAAATAAGTTTAACATTAATATTAAATATATCTGATTCTATCTTATGTATTCTAGAAATGTCCTGTATCTCAGAAGTGTTCTAGAAGTGTCTCAAAAGTATCTTAGAAGTGTCTCAGAAGTGTCCTAAGATGTTCTAAAGTATCCTCACGTGTCCAAAAAGTATTTTTTAGTTTTTTTTAATATTATTTTATTAGGATACGCCACGTGGCGTGTCCAACATGGTGTCCCCGCGTGTCCTCGCGTGTCCCCGAGTGTCCGTGTGTCCGACATGGACGCGGCGTGATTTTTGAAGTGTCCATGCTTCATATCCTAGCAACAACGTTTTGTTTCCTATCAAATCTTTATAAAGGATCTACTATATCCATATCAAAGATCATGTATATGATGTATTCAAAGTGAGAAACTATTTTTATTTTTAGAAAAAAATGCAAACAAGTTGCCACTTTGTCCCCATATGCACCCAATTACAAATCCTTTGGCTGGATTATTAAGCCCCCACAACTACTTTTAGCACCCTTCAGAATCTCATTTGCATATAAAAATGATCTATCCAGTACCAAGTCAAGGAGAAATGTTAGCCTAACCTTCGGTAAAAATTAATCAGAAATAGTTTAAGTTTTCTCAGAAATTTATTTTCATCTCAAAGACATTAACTAATTTTCAAGGGAGCCTTCGTGTTTATGTGGATTAAAAAAGATATTTTCAAAACATATAAACTTAATAATTTAAGACAAAGAGAGCCAATATTAAGCACACATCGTATTTTAATTAGCATCTCAGACAAAAGCCACACCTACTTGGTGATCAGCAACAGTACTGTTGAAGCTACTTGAGTCGTGGCCTGTAAAGCCAAATGGAAATGCTTCAGAATTAGTACGACATCATTTGCTAAAATTTTAATCAAAATAGCATTATTATTGCAACTACGTTATCAATACACACAGAAATGGTTAGAGGGAAAAAAGTGCTTATGATGGTTAACATATATAGTAGAAAAATCGCGTATTCTGATCACCAGAGTCTATAAAGTTCAAAAAATATGATAAAATTAATATGTGCGCACAGTAACTAAAGATGACTCATCTTTCATGGTAGCATCTAGGCTAGATAATTTGATAAGTTAAACTATTAACAGCTGCATTTGGACTTCTAAATTTTGATATGATATTATTTAACACCTACTTGTTTAATACATAGACCATTCAAATCCATAGGATGGTAGTAGTTTGGTAGGATATAGGAAATTATTATCTCAATTCTTTGATCATTTTGTTGTGTGCCATAACAAATATGATTGAGAGAATTGGCAATGAACTCTTCATAGCTTGCTATAAAAATTATGAATCTATAGTGCATTATTTCATTTGCTAAAAGCATTCATAGCAGATGTTTACAAGCATTCATATTAAAGTTTCAAATAAATAACCAAATTTATTGTGACATAATATGAGACGGAGAATTCTTGGTACCAACAATGCCGGTAATATCAGTCTTAGTACGGGGATATTATGTTAGTGTTTTATTATTCATTTTACTATTTTGTGCTTTTATTTTTTTTATTTTCTAACATTTTTATTTTCATCATTTTATGTGAGTGGATAAAAGGCATTGTATTATTAATGAGCTTGGGGATCATTGGACTTTTATATGGACTTTTAGGAAGAGCACTTATCATTTTGAGTTTGTGGAATTTTATAAGGTCATGGAACTCCATTTGGGTCAACACAAAAGTGACCCAAAAATAACTTTCCCTCCAAAACAAGCTTGTCATTAAGATTAATAACCCTAGATCCAAAGAAAAGAGATTTGAAAGATTTCATCTTTATTGGAGAAAAAGAGAAAGGGAGAGAGAGACGAGAGAGAGCCTCCCCCTTTGACTATCACCCGTTGTCATTACCGACCATCAGCTGTCGACTGCCAGCCGTCGCCGCCACTACCTATTGGAAAACCAGCCACCTGCATGGTGGCCCAAGGGCCAAACCTAAGAAAGGTTGGGTGGCGCTCCTGCCGGCCGTTGCGGCCAACCGCCGCCCGCCATCGCGATCATCATGAGGTCGTCTCCATCAATGTGACATTGACATCTCGGATCGGTGTGACTCCAATTGGTTATCCTACTCTCCTTCTTCTCCTATCATCTCCGTGGCTCGTCAAACTCATTTGTAACTTGGTAGATTTGATTATATTATTATTTTCTCTATATTTTCTTGATTTCACCCACCCCTATTATGTTACTTTTACATTATACACAACTTTCAAAATAGCAATCAACTTTATTTCACATTCTACATAATTTTTAACATAATTAATTTTATTTCACATCATACACAATCCCAAAGCTTTTAATGTTTTGTTCCAAACATTAACATGCAGTTCAGGAGAACAAGAAGGGAAGCAGTCACCAACATATAATTTAACTTCTGTGTCAATTTATACTATCAAAAAAAAAAAACTTTCGTGTCAATTTATCCTTCAGAAATTATCATACTGTTAGCTGGGAATTATTGTGAAGTTACTTTAATTCCTTCAAGGCAGGGGACTTAATCGTGATGCATTCATGATTTAACATAAGAATGATAAGAAGTTTCTCCATTCTATGCTCGAGATTATTGTAATAATTCGAAAACAATTTTTTGGAATTTCTTTTGAAAGTTAATTCCAAAACGGTTTTTATTTCAAGGAAAAAGTTAAAGCAATTTTTTAATAGAAATAAATTAATAAGTTATATGGCGCCACCATTATTGAACGCCTGTACAGTTATGTCTATGGGAGGAGCAGAACCCTACCTTCCTTCTCATCTCTCTCCGAGGAGAACTCTTTCTCGAGCACGCGATCGAAGATATCGGCGATGCTCCCATCACCAGAGTTGTTGCGAGGCGCCGTCGTCGCCAGAGCGCCGTAAAACCTATCCCGCATTTCCTGGTCCGGCCTTGCCCGTGCCAAAGGCGACAGCAGAGCGAGGTAGACCATGACCAATACGAGCATCACCCTTATTGGAGCAATTCCCGCCGACGCGGCGCCGGTGCCGGCGGCCATCGACCGCGGCAAGGGATGGCGCTACCAGGCGACGACGGAGGAGAGTAAAGGAGTCGCCGAATCGGACACACGCATTGTGCAAGAGGAGGGAGGAGGAGAAGTCGGGGGTTTCGTTCGTCAGACCGGAATCGTGTCGTGCGACTCCCGCCTCGCTATGCGGCAGGTGGAGCCTCACAGTCGGGAGACGCGCGGGGGATCAACGGTAGCATTTGATCTAAAAGCGATAGATCGATCGCCGGAGATTTTTAGATGTTTCTTCGTCTCGCTTATTTGAATCTGATCCAAGGCCGTCGCGTTTTTTTCTCTCTTTTTCGGGGCCTGCGAGGTGCGCTAGTTTTATAAGCAACGGAAAGAGACCGGGCGACGGCCGACCGACCGAGGTGGCGCTGCCGCGTTGGTTGAGCCAAGTTTTTTTTTATGATTTTTTAAATATTATAAAATATTATATAAAAACATTTTAACTTATTTCTATTATAATGAGTAATCATAATTTTTTAATAAACCAACTATAATTAGATTACAAAAAATCTGAGCCTTTCATCATATTATTTTAAGGATATTTAAATATATTTTGAGTGAAAATCCTAAAACCTTAATGTTTAGGTGGCGGTAAAGGAAGGAGACATCCGTGACGTGAATTAATTTTAGGACAAATCAGTGCTTTAGTGTGGTATTGAGGAAGAGAAAAATATGTATCATTAAGGGTAAAAATATAATTTTAATGATTTACTAACAGAATATTTTTTTTTCAAATAGATTTTGATTAAGGAGGCGTTTGGTTCAGTGTTATCTCAATGTTATGTTATGTTATCTTTAGAAAGTAATTATTTGGTTTAATGACATATTTAAATAATATTATAATTAATTATAAAAATATCATTACATGCTGACATCTAGATGTCACCCCAAATCGGGCGACATCTCAAGATGATACCGTCAATTTATCATTATGATGTCAATAACTTCCAACTAAATAAAAATAATTTAGATAGCATTAATATTTTTTTAATATTATAACATTAAACAAAACAAATGTCCATTGAAGAATAACAATGATATTTAGATAATATGACATCTAAATAACACTGATATTGAGATAACACTGAACCAAACGCTCCCTAAGTTTTAACTCAAGTGTGTGTACATAAGATTTTATAATGTTTTGAGTGTGTATAGCGTAATTAATTAAGAATGGATGGGTAAAGCATAAATAAAACTAAATAGTGTGGCATGTAGGTAATTATCTCTCTTTTTTTATAATGTTTTTTCAATTTTTTTTTTGAAAATTTTTTTGATGAAGTTGGTTAAGCCAACTTGGTAGATGTTTTGCTATCAAAAAAAAAAAATTTTTGAGTCAAAAGAAAATTCATCCTATACGAGTTCAGGTAAAATTTCAAAATGATCCCTTTACTTTTCATCCCCTTGAAAAATAAAAATGGGCCAACAGTCAAGGCCCTCTCTTTTTTTTTTGATAGCATTCAATGCCCCTCTTACTTCTTCTAATCCCATATCTTCTTTTGAATGTAATCTTATATTTTTTTATTTTTTTTTGAGAAAGTAATCTTGTATCATTTAAGGATGCATTAGATTATAAGAACAACTTGAAGCGGTCAAATTTTATGAATCGTCTTTATCAGAGTTTAATTTGGGAGTTAGTGGCATGTTCTGGCAGAAAAGTTGGCAATAATGCGATGAACATGAAAAAGAAGGCTTGATTATCAATAGAATCAGAAAAATACTAGACACACATGGGCTGTCAAAGATATTTTACAGAAAGCTATTTGTTTTTAATGTGAATGTCAACGACTGATTTGTCTTACAAAAAATTTATTGTATCGAGCAAAGGCTATATATTTTGACTTAAGGTATTAAAAACAAGATAGGTTATATCACTTTATAACGTTTAATTTATGAAGATTTCTAGTCAAATGAAAAGGTGTTTGTGATCTGAGAAATTATATATACTGCGAATAAAGTTTAGATAAGGATTATTTTAATCTTTTATCTTATATGAGCTTGTTATTTATCAGGTGATAGGATTATATGTAAGCCTACAAGAATACGCAAGGCAAATGGGAGCATTATAGAATTTCAAGGAAAAAGTCGTCAATTCATTGCTTCTCTCATAAACGTGAATTAGAGTTTCACATATGAATATTGACAATAATTTTTTTTTATTTTTCTTCGTCTGCTACGGAGGTGATTTTGTAGGAATCTAGTAGCAAATATTTGAGAATCGATGAGTGATTGGATCATCTAATCTGCAAGAAGACCAAAATCTATTTTCTACATCCCTTCTGAGATTGACAAATATTGCCCTTTTGTCCCTAAGAAATTATCGTATAATTATCATATAATAAGAGCTTATTGATTAGTTATTTATCTGATTTTTTTATTTGATCTGAACTGTTTAGATTCGTTCATGTGTCGTATTTGGATGATACGACAGTTTTTCCCTTCAACAATAACAGTTTTTTCATTCAATTATTTCAAAGCTGTCAGTTTTATTTAAGATTTAAGAAAAATATTGAAAATACTTTTTCTCTGGCTCAAAGTATTCTGTAATATTTATTTATAAATTAATATTTCACTAAGATCCTGCGGTCAGTTACAAGTAATAAATGAACGACATCTGTATCACATTAATTTTTATACTTACGAAATTAATTCTACAATATATATATATATATACACAAATAATTCAAATATCATTTTGTTAATGGGACAACCAGCATAAAAATTTTAAAAAGAAAAAAAGGCAATAATTTGGCTTGATCATATTCTACTATTTTAATAAGGAATCTAACTAATTAAAAAAAATGAAATATCTCAAATTAAAATCATAATATCATAATTTTTAAATAAAATACAAACATAAATAATAAAAAAATACTTAACTGCATGCCGCACAATTTAATTTTATTTATATATTACCCATCCATTCTAGTTAATTATGCTATGTACACTCAAAATATTATAAAATCTTACATACACATATTTGATTTAAAACTTAATCAAAATTTATTTTAAAAAAATATTCTGTTAGTAAATCATTAAAATTATATTTTTACTCTTAATAGTACATATTTTTTTCTTCCTCAATATCATACTAAAACGAGAAAAAATCAATTCACGTCGCGGATATTTCCTTCCTTTGCTGTCACCTAAACATTAAAGTTTTAAGATTCACTCAAAATATATTTAAATATCCTTAAAATAATATGATGAATGGCCTACATTTTTTTATAACTTAATTATAATTAAATTATTAAAAAATTATAATTATTCATTATAATAAAAATAAATTAAAATGTGTGAATGTAAAATTTTATAATATTTTGAGTGTGCATAATACAATTAATTAAAAATAGATGAATAAACATAAATAAAATTAAATTATGTGACATATAAATAATTATTTTATAAAAAAATATCTTCAAAAAAAAAAATTTAAGATAAAAAATTCAATTAGATTAAACCATAAAGCTAAAATATTCAGAACATATATTTATAATAAGAGTTAAAAAGTTCAAATAATATCCCATTGCTTAATTAAATTTATATATATTTATATATTCTTATATAGACCTCAACACTTCTTACAATAAATATATTAGCTATTTTTATGGAGATTTTCATCACATTATTGATTCATTTCACGAGTGAAATATTATGAGTATGAGTCGGATCAAAAGTTCTATAAATCTTTGTTAGGCGACAATCTTGGTTAGTCGGAGATTTTAATTCTTTGAAGAAGCGAATTTTAATGGAAGACGCGTCACTAGCTCTTTATCGATTAATAGCACAAGCACATATATCTTGATAACATACGCTGAAAGTAATTTTAAAAAACAAAAAATGATCAATAGTATTTCATGCATTTGAAGATATTTTTATTTATAATTTTAGAGAATATTCCTCCTCACATTTTTGATCTCTGTTATAATCTGATTAACTGCTTTAACGTTACACATTTTAAATAAATAATTTCAAATTTTAAAAATAAATAAAATTTTAGAAAAACTGTTTTCTTAATTTAAAAATCACCGTCTGCCAAGATGGAGAGAGAGAGAGAGAGAGAGAGAGAGAGAGAGCGTGCTCAGCAGAGTAATGCCCATGACGAAGCAACAATGGCCGCCAGCCATGAGAAAGGAACCACTTTGGGCACTCCGGACGGGGTATTATCGTCCGCCTTGCCAGCAGCAGTTTCGGGCGACACGGCTGGAGCGGATTCCGGCGCTGTTCCCGGCGGTGACAGCGCCAGAGAGGACGGCGCCTTGGCCGACACCGTGGATGGGGCCGGCGCGGTGGTGGACGGCGACGGCGACGGCGACGGGGATTTCTCCTTCTCAGGGGCAGGCGAAAGCGCGGGAGTCTCGCCGAAGAGTTCGACGGGGAGGAGAATGTTTTCAATGGTCAGGATGCAAACAGGGGTGTCATCGAGAACGGTACCGGCAATGCGGGAGGAATCCCGGCCGGAGTGAAGCGTGACGTCTTCGCCTTGAACGGAGACGGTGAGGTTGTATTTGCCGGAGCTGCCGGCGGCCATGGTGACGACGGGGCGGTCAACGGCAGCCTTGAGGGACTCTTCCGGCGCGTAAGATGGGACGGCGTGGTACTGAAGGAGCGTGACAAGGTCGGAGCGGCTGAGGGAGCTCAGATTGGGGATTCCTTCAGCCTTAAAAGCCTCGTCTTTAGGGGCGAAGATGGTTAGCCCCTTCTCCATTGCCGCCTGGAAGGTCTCGATAGTTCCAGAGGAGGCGATGAGGGAAGCGAATGTCCTGAATCCGGCTGTCTCGAGGACGGCAGTGAGGTTAATGGAGTTCCCCGAAACAGGGGAGCCGTCGAGGAGGCCGGGGAAGACGATGGGGGCGGATATCTCGAGGACGGAGATGTTGTAGGGGATCTGGCGGATGGATTTGGTGTAGTCGGAGATGGGCTTGGAGCCGCCGGCGGTGGCGGCGGAGGAAAAGACGACGCGGCCTCCGCGGACATTAGTGATGTTGACGAACCCCTGTTTTCCGACGGCTACTCCGGTGGTCTGGTAAAGGGTGGTGGTGAGGGTGGTCCCGGCGGGGAGGTCGTGGAGCTTCTGAGGGTCGAAGTAGTCGAGGAGGACGAGGAGGCGGAGGGCGTTCTTGGTGGTGGCCAGGCTCCGGTTAGCCGCCACGGCCGACATGGCGCTGTTGGGAAGAACGAGGCAGGTGATCGTCCGCCGGGAGTTAACCTCGTCGGCGATCTTCGTCAGCGACATATAGCTGTTGTAGACGCCGTACTCCGGCAGCTTCTCCAGGATCTCCGTGATGTTGTGCCCTTGCGCCTCCGGCGGCCAAAACGAAGCGAGCACCGCCAACACCAGCACCGCCGTGGCCGCCGCCGGACGACAAGAGGTAGGAAGGCAGTTGTCCATCTCCTCTCTCTCTCTCTCTCTCTCTCCTTCTAACGTACGGCAGTCGAGTGGGGAACAGCGGGTGATAGAAGGAAGCAGATGTAGACGTGCAGTGAGATAACTGCGGTTACGCACTGTGGTCGAGTTAACCGTGGTTAAAGGGGGGCAGAGTTACGAAATAGAAGGCGGTTAATTGACCGGTCAATCCGCTTTGGAACATGTGAGAGTTATTAAAGTGATGGTAATTAATGTGTAATGTTCTCGATGCATCGCACGCATCTCAAAGCATTGGTAATCTCCTTCATTTTTTTCTTCCAATGTTTCTGTTCTAATAGATTCAATTACTCAAAGATTATCAAAAAACAATTTCAATTATTCAAAGAAATATAATTTCTGAAATATGTTACTGCTTACAAAATATAACCTGTAACTGGTATTATGTGAAGCATGTGGCCAAAGAGTGCAGAGAGTGATGCCCTGTGATGTCTTAAGAGAAAAAAATTATTAAAATGAAGTGTGACTCTTGGCAGACTTCTAGATAGAATAATGAGTGGTGAAAGGGGCATTGTAATGGATCGTTTTATATTGAAAAAAAAGAGAAATTCTGGGTTGTATAAGTAGATTATGTGATCTCAAATAGTAGAGATGCTTTTGAGACAAAAATGTGAGGCTAATAATAGAAAACTTCATAGTTAAGCGTGAGTTGGAGTAGCACTGGGATGAGTGATCTACTAGGATGAAAAATTCTATAGTTAAGCGTGCTTGGGCTGGAATAGTACTGGGATGGGTGATCTCCTGAGAAGTGCTTAAGTCATACAGTTTTTCAAAAGCTATAAAGGACAATACCTCTATATTGAGATCACGAGATGGACAATACCTCTATATTAAGATCACGAAATATTACATGTTATCTGCTTCTAAATTTAGAAGATGTATTCTGAATTATTTCAAAAGAACATAAATAATAGAGATTTTATAACATAAGAATTTATAAGAGCCGTAAAGCATTCATCTTTCATATAATAGAAATTTTACAACATATCAATAAAATTGAATTTGTGTCTACTTAATTTTCATCACATAATAGCATCCAATAATTACTCTAAATCTAAATTTGTGGCTTAAAGTTACTATATATATATATTATTAAAATTTAAATATTTTATATATTTAATATTTAAATTTTTAATATTATATATTAACTATCAAAAACATATAAATATTACAATTTTAATTATATATATGTTACAATTTTATAACGTAAATTATAATTTTTATATATATAATTTTTTTTATTAATATATAATATTAAATATTTGAATATCAAATATATAAAATAAATAATTTTTAATGACATATATAATTTTCTCCTCAGATTAAACTAAAATCTCAACATGCTTATGGTCATTAACATATAGGTTCGATTTGTTTGGCCATTGAAAATTAATCTAATTTAATTTTTACTAGGTATATCACATCACATATAAAATTTAATATTAAAAATTAATTTTATTTCACATCCTACACGCATTATTAAAATAATAACTAACTCATATCATATTCCTCACATATCCCAACATAGTAATTAACTTGATTTCAGATATTCACAATTTTCAATAAAAAAATAATTATTTAAATTTAATTTTAACTTTGTTAAATTTAGTCTTATAAACAAACAGACCCATAAAGATAAGATTAAACTAATGCTAACTTGCAATAATTACATTGAAATTCATGAAGTTTCTATTGACATATACTGATTTCATATGAATTCAGTAGATCTTTAGGCAAATTTGATGGGAAAACCCCTCTTTCTTCACAATCCAAGTTAAGAAATCTCATTAATCATCTTTTCAACATCATCTACTATCAACAATATATATATATATATATATATATAAAAGAGGTGATGAAGCAGAACCTTGCAAGCATGCTTACGATGAGGAGGACGTCGTGGAGTTATCAAAATCGAGCGGAATAGGTGTCCAAAGTCCTAACCATCGAGGGCGGAGTCGACAGAGAGGCCAGCAATGTGGCTGATGACATGGAGGCAAAAGTGGTGCATCTCAATCAAAGGAGAAATTATTGTATCCGGATGGAGCACTATCCGAATGCAAATCAGAGGCCGCCATGTGTACTCAAATCCACCTATATTACACACGTGACGACCTCTGATTGGCATTCGGATGGTGCTCCATTCGGATACAATAATTTCTCCAATCACAGGGCTATTCGGCTAGAAGAGAGAGAGCTCAATCTAAAAATAGGGAATTAAATCCCTTCTAATGGATATTTGTAATCCAATCTTCTTATTTAGCATCTTCTTAAATAAGCCCAAAGTCATGTACTTGAGTCTAATCCACTTCAAATTGAACTCAACTTAATCCATTTAAATATAATTATCCCATATTGACCAAACTTATTTACAAAATACAGACACAGAATGCCCACTAACAAATAACTATGATTGACTTAATAAAATAGGAATACAAGACTCAAATAAATAAAAAATAATTATAATAAATCATTTTTTTTTTTGAAAAAGTAGATTTTATTAATTTAAGAAACCACATTAGTCAAGTCAGTACATATGACAGGACTTAAAAATAAGAACATTACATCATTCCAAATAACATTGTAATTAACTGAGAGAGCTAAGATGGCTAAATGGTGAGCCTTATTGTACTCTTCGCGAGGACAATAGGAGACCGAGCCATTTGTTGCTTTGAGAATGCCTTCTCTAATGTCATTGAGGTTCTAGAGCAAAAGGAGTTGAGTAGTAGATAGCTGTCACCGCATTGCTTGCATCTGATTCAAGAATCTACTTTTTAAAGTCAGATATTGAAAGCAATTCCACCTCTTCTTTTATGATCAAACATTCAACTATATATAATGAGAAATGACCATAACGACACTTCGAGACTGCCAAAAAGAACCACCCCTTAGTTGTCCCAAACCACTTTGCCAATACCTATATGATTCTCATTAATACTAAAGACGTCAACATTGGCCTTTGTAAGGCCGAAAGGAGGGGGGTGCCAATGAGGTGAAGAATAAATTGACTTTATGAAAATGCAAAATCCATAACAATACGTCGAACCGAATTAACATTTTCATACTTTTTCTATAAAAAAAAAAAAAAACATTTTCACACTGTTTAACAAACTTACAATAAAGCTTACATATAACTTCCAGGGTTCTACCACCCGGTACTTTTGAAATTAATATTTTATATGCTCAACGTATGTTTACATAATGTGAAATAAAAAGAAAAATGTGAAAGGAAAAAGTATAACGTACATATACATAAATGAAAAATAAATGAAGAAAATTGTAAAATACATGTAACACGCAAGACATACTTCAGGCAAATTGGCCCAACTACTTAGAAAAAACGAAAAAAAGAAAAAAAAAAATAAATCTAAAAGCACCCTCGACTACTTCTAAACATTGAATTTATCATCAATCCATTCACACACAACAAATGTAAATTGAATACAGAATTTGGTTCATAAATACAATATAATTGCTGATGACAGTATATGCTATGAGATAGCATAGAAAAAAAAGAAGAGAGAATAAATTAGGTTGATTCCCAGATGGTGACGCCGTCGCAGGTGCAGATCTTCTTGTAATTCTCTCCGACTCCGGCACTTCTTGCTATGACGGCAGCTGCAATCCCAGATGATTCTAATTTGTCGTCGTTCTCATACACTACGATGGAGCGGCCAATGAGATCAGAAACCCTCAATTCTTCTTTGGAGCCTGAGAATTGAGCTTCGCCATCCTCTGAAGCATCTAATGTTCCCAGGTCCCCCAGCGGCTGCTCATTTTGCAACACACAAATACTCAGCAATCAAGATATTAACTTGCAAGCAATAGATATATATATATATATATATATTCTTAATATTTTTCATTAGTGAAATCATATAAATCATAATCAAAACAAGATCTTGTAAGAAAATTAACCAACCAATGCGTGAATATAGTATCAGTGTAGGAATTTACCACGTAATTGTACTAATAAGTCTTATCGTATTTTAACAACATTCATTTTAGCTTCCACAGTTTTTTATAAATAAAGCAAATAAAGCAAGTAATATAAGGTATCGTCAAACAACAATGATATACATATGAGGCATTGTGAATCATGAAATTCCTCTTTATCTTTATCTTGTCTCTTATTGAGGGCCTTCAGAATTCTCATATAATCACTATTCTCTGCTACTATTCACCCACGAAGGCCATCCCTTCAAATTTAATTAACATGTGGTATATCACCTCTATATTTATCACATAGTAGTGAGTCACCTATTAGTCAATACTGCTTATTAAATCAATTAGTGAGTCACCTCGAGGTCAACACTATAACAAATCATGTCAATCCGTAGTGTCGTCACCTTTATGTCGAATACCACATAACAAAGTTGTTCAAGTGGTAGCTATGTTATACCAAGTTTTCTTATATTTTATTATATTACTAAACAATTAGAAGATTGTGAAAATTCAATTGATCTTACAGAATTCAGCACCCTAAAAGAAAGTAAAAATTACTCTTACATCCGACGTATTAGTAAAGCTGAAGTCTGGAAAACTTTAAAGAAGATTAAGCATAAAAAAGCAGTAGGATCAGATAACATCCCAATAGATGTTTGACAGTGCTTAGGAGATGAAGGAGTTTCTTGGCTCACTAGATTGTTTAATATGATTTTGAAGACTAAAAGGATGCCAAATGAATGGAGAAAGAGTATATTAGTACCTATTTATAAAAATAAAGGCGATGTACAAAATTGTGCCAATTATAGAGAAATTAAATTAATGAGTCATACTTTAAAACTTTGGGAGAGGGTGATCGAACAAAGGTTACGCCATAATACTAAGGTATCAGAGAATCAATTTGGTTTTATGCCAGGTAGATCTACTATAGAAGCCATTCATTTATTAAGAAGTTTAATGAAAAAATTTAAGGAGAAAAAAAAAACCTCCATTTGGTTTTTATTGATTTGAAAAAAGCTTATGATAAAGTCTCAAGAGAAGTACTTTGGAGAGTTTTAGAAAAGAAAGAGATTAGCACTGCTTATATTCACGTTATTAAAGATATGTATGAAGGAGCTATTACCTCTGTTCTGTCACAAGGAGGTTTGACTAAGGATTTTCCTATTACAGTTGGATTACACAAAGGCTCGGCTTTAAGTCCGTATTTTTTTGCTTTGATTATGAAAGTCATGACTGGACATATCCAAGATGAAGTGCCTTGGTGTATGCTCTTCGCAGATGATATTGTCCTTGTTGAGAAAACTAAAGAGGGAGCTAAAGCGAAACTAGAGCTTTGAAGGAATGCTCTAGAATTTAAAGATTTTCATCTCAGTAGATCAAAAACTGAATATATAGAGTGCACATTTAGTCAAGAAAAAAATACTTATATTGGAGATGTGACAATTGGTGATTAAATTATCAAGAAGAGTGAGCGTTTTAGATACCTTGGATTAATTATACAAAATGATGGCGAAATAGATAATAACGTTATTAGCAGGATTCAAGCAGGATGGGTGAAATAGAGAAATGCATCTGGTGCGTTGTGCGATAGAAAAATCTCATCCAGAATCAAGGGTAAATTTCATAAAACTGTAGTAAGACCAGCGATGATATATGGTGCAGAATGCTGGCCTGCAAAGAGGAAACATACAAATAAAATAAATGTTGCAGAAATGAGAATGTTAAGGTGGATGTCTAGATANAATGAGGATGTTAAGGTGGATGTGTGGATATACATGAAAGGATAGAATGAGAAATGAGTATATTCGAAAGAAAATTGGTGTTGCACTAATTGAGGATTNCCAATTGAGGATAAACTTAGAGAAAGTCGACTTAGATGGTTTGGACATCTAAATCGTAGGCCGGTTGAAACTCCAGTTAGAAAAATTGAGTTATTAGATTTTGCCCATATACAAAGAGGAAGAGGGAGACCAAAGAAGACATGGCAAGAAACTATAAGGAGTGATCTTAGTTACTTAGACTTAGATAAGAATTTGATAACTGATAGGGCGCAATGGAAACAAAAGATTTATGTAACCGACCCCACCTAGTGGGATTAAGGCTTGGTTGTTGTTGTTGTTACTAAACAATTAGAAGCAACAACAAATCTATTATTCTATTAAAAAAAAAACATATTTATTTTAAAGTTCATCTTAAGACAAATTTCTTTACTTATCATATCATCACAAGGTAAGCGCCTTGCAACTTACAATAACCAATTCTAGCATAAATTATCATTGGTTAACATCATTAGGTTCATCGAATACATATATTTTTTCTCATTTTATCTTCATATGTCTTTCCATCACATTTAAATCAAATCCTAATAAACATGTATAAATAAATTATGATTATATTCATAACATAATACATCACCTTGTTCTTGTCGACCTCGACATATAAACCATCACCATCTGTCATATGCATATATGTTCGTATCGTAGTAAATATTACATTAGGTTACATACAGCTTTGTACGTCAAATGACAATGTTTTCATACACATCTATATCACTCACTATTAGTTCATGCCATTGCATCGATATAATCCAATCACATAAGCATTTCATATCATTTATAATTTTATATACAATATTTCATTTTATATAAAGGAATTTCATCGATGTATAATATAATTCTAACTCATACACTCAATAGTTCTAAATCTTCATAAGTTCCTCAACACGTAATACCATCAAACCATATGCTTAATAAGCATTTCTCAATTTATCATATCATCCCTCACTCATAACGCTAGTAATATCTCCATCTACATTAAGAACTCTACTTTCATTCTTCATCTATCCATGTGTAAAATGCTAATAAATACTACACACGTACACTCTTACATTATGTTATAGTCAATATCTTGCTTACACATCAACTAATTCAAGTAACTCTTACACGTCGATTTATGCAACACTTATAAATAAATCACTTTCGCATATGGAATTATCCCAATATGTAATAATCAAGTTGTATAATCATACTATAATTCAAACATCATCAGCAAGTTTATTATCGCAGAAAAAAAATATCATCATTCAATAATTTTGACTAGTGTATCTAGCCATAAACAGACAGTCCGGGCAAGTGTCTGGCTCGATAACTAGACGGTCCAGTCATTGATTGTAATGGAGATTTCTGCATTTTAATTTCAATTTTTTCTCTGAAATATTCTGACTCAAGTTTTTTTTCATTCATTAACGCCTCAATCTTGAAATATTCTTCATAAAATGTCAACATATTATACATAACTAGATTTTAATAAATGAAACCCCAGTTTTAACATTCATCCAAATAACCACACCAAAATTGCCTAACCTAGATTTCATCACAAACATTTCATAAATGTCATGACTTCTAAACAAATTTCATTAAAATAAATGATTCAATTTATGTCATTTAATTTATATCCACATTAGAATGAATTTCCCTACCTGAAATGAAATTGACGGAAAACTTACGATCTTCTCATTCAATCTACCTTCATTTACGTAGATCAAATTTTGAGTCTCAATCCACCACGAATCTCCTTTCAATCTGGAGTTTCCTCTTCCTCGGGGATATTATTATGGATGGAGAATCTCCATTAGTCTGCTGAAACTACCTATGAAGAAAGAGAAAGGTGATAAAGAAGAATCTTCTTCCTTTCTCCTATTCTCTCACTGTCCCACACTCTCTCTCTCCTCTTAAGTCTTCTTCTCTCCTCCAAGAATAAGGCCGACGCCCTTAGTAGAAGAAATGGAATTTAATAACCGTTTCCCCTCCTCACATAAATTCAATAATATTTACTAGTTTACAAAAATTAAATCAAATAAATACTCTTTCACTCAAAATCCTCTTCTAGGTCCTTCCAATTCTATTTGATCCATTGATGAAAGCTAATATTGAGGCCCACTTATCTTTAATCCTCCATCAATCACATTTAAGTTCCATATTTTTTCATTTCTTTCATTCCTCTTCTTATACCCAAAATAAGTCTTTCAAAACTCGATTGAAGCTCAACTTTCTTCTTAACTTCCAAAATATAAATCTTCACATTGATAGCCTAAGTTTCAAACTTTGGTACTCTAACAAGAATAAAGCAAGAAATAGAGTGAGTAAAATTCTAAACAAGAATTTGAAGAATTATGTAGTGAAAGTCAAAAAGAATGGAGATAGAATTATAACTCTAAAAATTATTATTAATGAGATAATTATTAATATTATAAACGTGTATGCCCCCTAAGTAGAATTAAATGTGAGTATAAAAAAAAATTGAAATGATTTAGAAGAGTTGGTACAAGGGATACCTTAGGAGAAGAGAATATTTATTGAAAGAGATTTAAACAAACATCTTAAAAGTGTTGCTGAGGAATTTGATAGTATTCATGGTAGGTATAATTTTGGGGAGATAAAGAGGAAAAAATTATTTTAAAATTTTTCTTACCTTACGATCGTTTAATTGCTAATACGTTATTTATGAAAAGAAATGAGCATATTATCACCTATAAGAATCGATCTTGAAGAACACAGATTGATTATTTTTTTATAAGAAAACGGAATTGCTTGAACTATAAAGATTGTAAAATCATTCTAAGTGAATACTTGACTATCCAACATCGATCAATGATTTTAGATTTTAAGATGAAGAGCTGGAGAAGGAATAGTAAGTCGAAACAATACCCTCGGACATAATGGTAAAATCTAAATAAATAAGAATAGAAATATTTTTAAGAAGAGGGCTCTAAAACATAGTTAAACATTGAAAGGAAAAATGACTTTTGCGGTTGAGAGTTACAAATTACATCCGTAAGGCTATGAAGGATATATTAAAAAAATCTAAAAAAAAGCTCCAAATAATAAGGATGCTTCATAGTAGAAAGAAGAAATACAAGAAAAAATTAAAGAAAAACTTAAAGAAAAAATTTATTATAAAAATTGATATAAACGCAAAAGCAAAAAGAATTTAGAAAACTATAAGACTACTCGACAAAAATCCAAAAAAATAATCTGTAATGCAAATGATGCAGCTTTTAATAATTTTTATAAAAAATGAATACTAAAAAAAGAGAAAAACACATATACAAGCTGGCCAAAGTAAAAGATAATAAAATTAAAGAATTGACTGAAATAAAATATATTAAAGATGAAGACTAAAAAATACTTTTTAAGAATAAAGAGAATCAACACAGATGGATAAATTACTTTGAAAGACTTTTCAATAACAATTATGATAATATAATTAATCTTAATAATTTTAGCATACAAGAGGAAGATAAAAATTACTCTTAAATTTGACGTATAAGTAAAGTTAAAATTAGAGAGATTTTAAAAAAAATAAAGTGTAAAGAAATTATAAGGCCGAATGACATTTTGAAGGATGTTTAGAAATGTATGAGAGATGAAGTTTCTTGGCTCACAAAGAATACGATTTTGAAAACTAAAATGATGTCAAATGAATGGAGAAAGAGCACACTAGTATTTATTTATAAAAATAAAATCGATGTACAAGATTGTGCTAATTATAAAAAAAATTAAGTTAATGAGTTACACTTTACAACTTTAGGAGAGGGGGATTAAACGTAAATTACGTTGTGCTACTAAAGTATCACAAAAACAGTTTAATTTTATGTCAGTCAGACCTACTATGAAAGCTATTCATTTATTAAGAGATTTGATGACAATATTTAGAGAGAAAAGAAGATCTGCATTTTATTTTTATTGATTTAGAAAAAATTTATGATAAAATTTTAAGAAAAGTTCTCTAGAGAGTTCTAAAAAAGAAAATTTGCATTACTTACATTCAAACTATTCAGAATATATATACAGAATCTATTGCAAGTGTATGGATATCTGAAAGTCTGACTAAAAATTTTTCTATTTCAGTTGGATTACACCAAGGGACACATTTAAGTCCATATCTCTTTAGATTAATTATGAAGATTTGACTAAACACATTAAAGAAAAAGTATTTTAGTGTATTTTTTTGCAGATAATATTCTCTTTATTGATAAGACCGGAGAAGGTACTAAAACAAAACTAGAATTATAAAAAATACATTAAAATCTAAAAGTTTTCAATTTAATAGATCAAAAATCGAATATATAAAGTATAAATTTAATTAAGATAAAAGCACTTGTAGCAGAGAGCTGACAATTGATGTTCAAATTATCAAAAAGAGCGAACGATTTAGATATCTTGGATTAATCATATAAAATAACAATAAAATACATGATAATATTATTAGCAATGTCCAAGCAAGATAGATAAAATGGAGGAATGCATTAGGTATATTGTGTGATAAACATTTTCACTTAAACTTAATGATAAATTTTATTGAATAATTATAAGACCAACGATGTTATATAGTACTGAATGCTGGCTTATAAAACAGAAACACATAAATAAGATAAATATCATAGAAATGAGAATGCTGAGGTAGATGTGCGAGTATACGCACGACAATGAGAAATGAGTATATTCACAAAAAAATTGAAGTGGCCTTAGTTAAGGATAAACTCAGAGAGAGCTTAAATGATTTAAACATATAAATCGTAGGCCAATAGAAGCTTTAATAAAAAAATTTGAATTATTGGATGTTGCTCACATAAAAAGAGAGAAAAATCAAAAAAGACATGACAAAAAATTATAGGGAATGATCTTACATATTTAGAGCTAAATGAAAATTTATTATTTAATAGAGAGCAATAGAAACAAAAGATTCATATAACTGTTGACGTAGGATGTGGGGGTCCCAGGAAACACCAAAGAGAAAGAGAGATCCGAGAGACGGCGGCGCGCAAAAGGGGTGAGCCTGTTAATGAAAGCTTAAGGAGAAAATCAGTTCAGAGCATCCAGAGAAACACAGAGATTTAAGGTGGTTTAGGGAGGAAGTCCCCTACGTCCACCGATCGATCAGCGAAGAAGGTTTCACTAATGAAAAAAAAGTGGCCCTGAAGGCTTATACAGTGTTTTAGAAAGGAGAAAAGAAGGAAGGAGAGAGAGAGCTCCTTAGTTGGGGCCCTGTTACAATGAGAGTCCTCCCTTTTTGTTGGGGACTTTTTCAGGGGTATTTGTAGCCGTTGGAGTACGTGGCTTCACTCTGGTTTTCCGGAGAAAAGGTGATGGACAGGCTCTGGGTCCGCGCCGTTTATCTGCCACCAGAGAGGCCTGCAGTTGCCCAAAAGGACAATATCTTTAAATATTGGTACTTTTTCTAGGGATCCGTGATGGCTGAAGCATGCGGATCCTTGATTTGTGGGTCTGGAAAAAGGCGCTCTGTACGGGGAGCAGCGCGGTTAGGTGGAGCTGATTGTGACAGGCGTTGCTCCGTAACCTCGTGCCCGATGTTATCAGGGGTATCCTGGGATATCGGGAACGAAGTTAGGTTGAACCCTCGTGGCCGAAGTTTGACCTGGTCAAAAGTCCTGCAAAATCAAAGGGATGAGTCAGCAAATCAATCAATCAAGTGGAGGCCAGCCAGGCGCCACGTGTACGGTCAGGATGTAACGCAAGAACCACGTGTTAACAATAACCGATCTCACCTAATGAGATAAAGCCTTGGTTTGTTGTAGTAGTTATTTGGGTCAGATTGTCATAATGTTGCTTTTAGTGGTTTCAAGAATGTTTAAAAAAATATAACTAATTTGAAAAAAATTTAAAAAATATTTTAAAAATTTACATCAATAAAATGTATAAGTCATTTTAGTTTACCATATAAATTGTATCTTAAATATGAGAATAAAGCATATTATCCAAACACATATATATAGCTGTCGTATCCAATTGTATTTATATCCTACATTTTATAAATTTGTCGTATCATCATATCTATATCATATCGTATCTATATCATCGTATTAAACTCATAATTCATAGACTATCAAGGATATAAGCAAAACAAATAAACAAGATGGTGTAGGTGGTATGACTGCAAATGAGGGGCCATCTTGGTGTCATTTCTTTTTGACAGAGAGATGGTGACAATGGCTTCCAAAGCACGTAGTTTGTAGTAATTTCATGCATTCAAAGAACAAACGGTTTGCTACATGGTTCAAAAATATATGCAGCAGCACACTAGCTATCATCGAAAATAAATGATTTCACCTTGTCAGATGAGTGATTTGTGGGATTGAAGATCTTCCCGGTGCTTGCTGCACCTCTAGTCAAATCGCCATATTCATTTATGGACCATCCATGTCTACCAGGGGATAAACCACTGAAACTTGCTTCAATTCTTGCCAACCCCAATTTCACTTGAGCCAAACGTACCACACCATATAATATTGGGCCTTTAAACTCAGCAACAGCTGCAGAAATTAAAAATTCTACAAGAAAAAACCAGGAAAGAAGAAAAGAAACAGCAGTTAGATGCCTTTTCCGTATAGATTTAGCAACTACAGGAGTTACATCAGATGCTGTAAAACCAAAGAAGTGGTTTGGAGAGGGGAAAAGAAGATAAAATTCCCCAATTATCAGATTGAAATACTTAAAAATGGCCTTTTACTGTATAACACTTTCAAAGTATAATTTACACAAACCTCATTAAAACCTTAAATATTATTTGTATGACACTTTTTAACAATCATTTTCTAATGTACTAACAAACAACAACAATCACAACCACCAAGCCTTAATCCCACTAAGTGGGGTCGGCTACATAAATTTTTTATTTTCATTACACTCTATCAAATAACAAATCCTCATTTATCTCCAAATATGTGAAATAAATTTTGATGATTTCTTGTCATGTCTTATTTAATATTTCTCTTCCTCTTTTAATACGGGAAAAATTTAATAACTCAACTCTCATTATTATAGCTTCCATCGGCCTATGATTTAGATGTCCAAATCATCTAAGTTAACTCTTACTAACTTATCCTCAACTGAAGCTACCCCAACCAACATTTACTTAAAATCATGATTTAGTAATATAGATAATTTAAGTGGTATGCATGTGTCACTAAAATTTCTAAATGAGGTATACAAATAATAATTAACATTTTGGTGGTGCACATTTAAATTGCACTTTTAAAAATGGAATACGAGTAATTCCAATTAAAAAGGGTCTAGACAAGAAAAACGATGTAAATCAAGATCTGGCACACATTTCTTACAAGTAAAATTTGGCAGCGGATGCTAACAAAAAACAATTTGGTATCAGATAATAATTCTAAGAAAGATGATAGTTGTTGTTAGCTAAAATTCAAATGTGTTTTCTAACTAATTGATTGATTACCAGTATTCTTCACATGTCATTCTTGCAGTCTTGCATTCATTAAGATCAATTTGAATATGCAAGCATGAATGGACTCATTTTGCATCTTTATCATAAGAAAACTCCCTATCCTAGTATGAAACGAGTTTCACAATTTCATCTCAACAGCAGGACGTCATGAAAACCATTATTTGTCTTTTCATGAATATAGTAAGAAAACTTTATGTTGTCCTTGATAAAGGAAAAGAAGAATTGGATTACCTCTGCTAAAAAATAAAAAGCTTTCTTACTTGAAAAACTAATAATATAAAAAGCATGACCATAGAAGAATCAATTGAATCGAATGTCTGAACAATTTCCAAATATCATCATAAGGAGGAAAAAAGCAAACAAGTGTCTCAAAACAAGTAATCAAGACATGTAACAGAACAAACCATTTGGGTTTCCTTGTCCAATCAGCCGTGCCTTCCATCCTGTTTGCTCGAAGGCATCTAACATTGTCTTCACAGGCACGGAACCAATAACTCGAACCACTTGATTCTTCAAATCCACATCAATCCCTACAACTCCTGTAAGCAAACAAGTATAAAGATCCAATGTTATCAGCTAACTGGTCTCCAAAACACCTTTTAGATAAATGTAGGTTCTATACCCCACCATGAAGCTGTAGCATGCTACTCTTCACAGCTGAGACACAACCTTCACATGACATATCCACCATGAATTCTGTCTGAAACCAATACGAACTTACATACATCAATCTGTTGAACTGTTAAAAGACAATAGAATCGCAACACCCTTGGGTCATTGCTAGACTATGTCTCTCAAATCAAAAATGAATTTGAGCCCAACCACGTGCCATCTTACCCTACCCAAACTCCCTTGTTTTCAATATTTGTGCTCTAGTTACCCATGTCAGAGAAATATAGTCTCCAATTCATCGAGAAAAAAAACACCATGTTTCAAGGAAGAAAAGCAACTTTTTTCATCTAATCTGCAAGAAGACATCTAATCTCTAGGCTTCTTCTGTTATTACATAGGTGGATTTCTTAATTTTTTGTTCAGAGAGTGAAGAAACTTGTACATGGGATTCTACAGTAAAGAAGGGAACCAATTTTTTGCAGGACAACTAAGATTTGTCCTGAGTATTACCTGAGTTTTCCAGGGATCTTACCGTGTCCATCATTTAATATTTTATCATCGAACTGTTAACAAAAATAAAAGGAAAAGGTAAATGCCACATCTTACAGAGAACCAGATAGACTCACCATAACCACTGGCAGAGCTCCTGTTTGCTGTAAAGAAGAAGAAAAAGACCAAAGAAAAGGAAAACACTCAGCAGGAGAAGAAAAAGAAGAATTCGATAAAGAGAAACGAAATAAATGAACAAAGGAATCGATTCAGAGCACGAACCTGTTCGGTGACGTCGGTGACGGTAGAATCCATATGTAGAGCGGCGTGCGGACGGGACGAACTCGAAACGGCGTCGAAGGATCTCAGCACCGGTGCTGTAAACAGGGAAGATGCAGAAGGAAGATCAGGTTTGGCGGGGAATCGAGATGAAGGAAAGCAAGAAGGGCGAAAGGAGGAGGAGAAGGCAGCGGCTGCAGCGGCGACAGGGAGAAGCGTAGCCGCCGTCAAGGTTCTGACGAAAGAGGAAGAAACCATCTTCTTCAACTCTATATTTGTAGGAGACCTCCCTCAGGCGGCGGCGTGAAACCTGATGAGGAACGGGGATGAAGCCGGAGACCCATTTTCGCATAGCTCATAGAATCATCTGGAAGCATGTTTATCTCTTTAATAATATGAAAAAAAAAAGATAAATTACATTTAAGTTTCTATTTTTTGAATATAATAATACTTGAATCTAAATTTTTAAAATTTTAATATTTAAATCCTTAATTTTTAAAATTTTAATACCTAAATTTTTTTCTAAATTTTTTATTATTAAATTTTATAAAATTACAATTATATTCTTCCGTCTTTTCGTCGCTAGCACACAGAGGAAAAGAGGGGAGAGTATAGTTAAAATTTAAAAAAATTTAAAAATAAAAATTCAAAAAAAGAATGTAGATATTAAAATTTTAAAAATTAAGAACGAAGGTATTAAATTTTTGAAAATATGAATCGAAATTTTTTCATGTCTTATTTCTGAAAAAATATTTTTTATAACTTTTATGCATTTAGTAAACAGATTAAAATTAATATATTTAATTTTACTTTTTATTTATTACTTAAATATTAATATTAAAATCTGACTATATTTTTATTATATATATATATAAAAGAAAAAAATATATTTATTAACTCTATATATATATATATTAAAATATTAATTAATTTCATATTTCTCATATATCTCAGTATATTAATTTTATTTTATATTATACATAATTTTTAATAAAAAATATCTTCATTAAATATTAATTTTACACTATTTAAGTTAATTTTTACAGATAAATACACTTGTGAAGTTTAATTCAATGGCATTGGGAATTATTTTTGTGGGAATCTAAGAATAATTTTAGGGCAACTGTAATTCCTTCTTGCAAGTAGTTGTTAGAAAAATTTGAAGATAATAATAAACAAATGAATAACTTAGGTTAAAGACCGTTTGGTTCCTTGGGTTAGCTAGGTTAACTCTAAATTAACCTAGCTAACCCACCAAACACCTTTTTACTACCCCACGCATATCTTAGTTTAACAAACTCATCTGATGCCTTTACCTCGCCTATCCCAGGTGTAAGCTGCCTTATGTGCAATGCTAAGGTAATGGAGAAAAGAGTTATGTCATCTCTATTTTCTTCCTCTGCATGCAACCTCACCGTAGGCATAGGAAGACAATGGTTAGCTTCTTCTCTTTTTTCTCTTCTACAACTTCACTCTCTTTCACCTTAGCAAAGCTAATGAGTCAGATGGAATACATCTTGCTCGAAGCAGACAAATAGCTTCATCAGCTAAGATGTGAGTAGATTTACTTCATTTTCTTTTGTCATTTGAACCGTGCTTACTTGCTTTGAGTAGATCTACTAGAATCAGCGAAAATGATATGCCCCATTTTTTATTTCTCTGACCTATCATCCTTTTGTTGATTGCTTCATTCTTGATGTTGAGGCTTAACAACGTTAAAATTAATTTGTGTTATATATTATTATTTAGCATCATACTAAATTATTATAATCATTACTAATTAAAATTGACCTAAATAATTATTGTAGCGACCAATAAATCGATGATGATGATAATGACCGCTTTTAGGAGAGTGTTAAATTGGATGAACATTTGTTTATCAAACTAGTAACTAGATTGTGCATTTAATTTAGTACGAATCAATACGACTTATGTAGTGATGGTTTTAGCAATTCCTGTAATAGCTTATTGATTAAATCATGCACTTAGTAACTTGTTTTTCTATTTATTATTTTATTATATTCATTACTCTAATTTAAGTTATTAAACTGTTAAGCAAAATGCTAGATTTGAGTATTTTAGTCTAGGATTTGAAATAAAGTTGATATTTTTATTAAAAATTATTGAGCATGTAAAATAAATTTTTTTTTTATATTGAAATTTGTATAGAATGATTTAAAAAATTTATATATCATTATTATTATCATTATTCTTTAACTTAGTACTATTTTAGTCCTAGTTTTAATCATTGCGCCAAACAAGGCCTTGGGGCATGTTTGTTTAGCAGGTTAAATTTAATCTGGTTTAATTTTAAATATGCATATTACATCACATATAAAATTTGATATTAAAAATTAATCATATTTCATATCATATATAAAATTCAAAATAAAAAATTAACTTTATTTTTTTTTTTTTGATAAAAAAATTAACTTTATTTTGCATCCTATATATATATCAAAATAATAACTAACATATATCACATTCTTCACAAATCTAAATATAGTAACTAATTTTATTTTACTTTATTTATAATTTTTAATAAAAAATGTCTTCATTTAAATTTAATTTTTAAGAATTTAAAATTAAATATTGCAAATAAACAGGCCCTCTAATAGCTAAGAAAATACAGTGGTACCAAGAAATATAAGAAAATAAAGTGCGACATGAAACTAAAGCAAGACATGATATTATTCTACCTTTTCTAAGATTCTATTTAGTGCAGAGATTAAAATCAAGATCAAAATAATATTAATTTTAAAAATAATAATGATAATAATAAATAAAATTTAATTATATTTTACACAAAATTTTAATATAAAAAATAAATATTTAATTTTATATACTCAATTATTTTTAATAAAATTATCAATATTTTTTATATTCTGAATCAAAATGTTCGAATAACGTATTTTGATTTAAAGCCTACCATTTTATATGAAAGAGATTTATTGTACATTAATTAGAGCAATGGCTAATAAATGTAAGCTGATATATATTGGCATACCCATTGCATTATTGCATTAAAAAATTGCAAAACTTATTAAAATATATAACGAAATACAATATATTAGACTTTACCACTCATATTGCTCTAGCAAGCAATTAATAGCAATTAGATTTTTCTAATTTAATTTTTTATGCAATTACATTTCTTTAATTTTAAAATTAATCAAATTGAACACCAAATTTGAGATAATATGTAAATAAATCTATTAATATTAATAAAAATTTTCAATAAATGATATTTTATATAATAAGTGGATAATAATTTAAAATAATAATTTTTATTAGATGTATTTATTAATACTAAAGAATTTAATTGCAATTCTCTTAAAATTGATGATTAATTTGACTGATTTGAGAATTAAATGGACTCAATTACATGTTGGCTTAAATTTGAGGGATTTAAATGCTATTAATCCATTAATTAACCCCTGGGAAAAAACTGCATATTAATATGGTCAATTAATACCACATTATTATTATATTATGTAATAATATTTTCTGATAATACCATATTGAGGCAAGGTAATCATTAATTAAAGCACTAACAAAATATTAAACAAAAATTTAGCTGCCAAAGTATAGCCTACGGCGCTGAACCAGCGTTCTCCGACGAAGTCTTCCGGCTACTGGCCAGGCTACACTGATCCGACCACACCGCCGTCGAAGCCTCCGCTGCCGCCGAGCCGTTGGCGCCGCACATGACCACCGCCCTCACGCTCTCTATCAGCGCCTGCGTCCGCGTTTCCTGCGACAAAATGTCCGCCAGCAGTTCCGGGCTTATCGCCAGCTTCACCTTCCAAACCCCATGGCCACCAACGGCCATCGCCGGAAAGTAGGAATCCTGCTGCTTCCGCCGGCGGAAGATGCCGTGGTGGTCGAACGAGACGCGGTACGGCGCGCGGCCCAGAGACAGGGGAAGCTGACCGGCCAATCGTGGAGCCGCGCCGCGGCTGGTGAGCGGCAGGAGGTAGTAGAGTCCGCCGGCGATGAGCTCGTCGGTGTGGAGGAGCGGACGGGAGAAAATGTCGCCGCTTGGGAAGATGGCGTGGCCCGGGAAGGCAAAGGTTACGCGCTCGGCAGTCACCGGCGCGGGGAGCTCCATGATCCCGCCGCCGGAAGTCGCCACCTTAACCGTCGGCTCGCCGCTGAACACGCAGTTCCCCATGGAACTGAGCTCCAGATCAGTGCTGACATTCTGTCGGTGCGCGTTTCCCGCACTGCTATAAAACGCTTTGATTCTCGTCGAGGGCATAAACGGAAAGAAGGAATTTGGGTGGGGCATTTTATCAAACACGTGCTGGGCAGGAGTGAGGAGGGCCCTTTCGATGATTTTGATATAATATATGTTATAATTTTTAATTTTTGACTCAAATTTTTAATTTTAATAAATTTTATTCTAAAAATATGAAAATTTTGATCAAAATAAAATAAGGTCAGGATAAATCATAATCAAAATTGAAAAAAAAATTAATTAGTTTCGATAAAACTTAAAACTGATGCCTGTACCTTAGAACGTGGAGTAGGGATGGAAATTTGGCGATATTCATATCCATATTTAACTCGAATTTGGATCAAATCAAGTTTACTAAGTGAACCACAAGATATATTTATAGCTCGCAATTTTATTGAATCGAGTTTGATTCATGATTAGATCGATGGAACTTGACTCAATTCTTTTTCAATAAAAATAATATAATACATTTTTTTTTATTATTTTTATTAAAACAATAAAATTTCGTGAGTACAATATGTGCATAAGCAAGTCTGTGGATCTCATTGGCAACCCATGTTTAAAACTCCATAAAAACTGACTTTTTAAAAATAATTTTCAATGTCTAGTCGAGTTGAACTATCTCAAACTTGAAAACGAGTCATAATCTAACCTCAAATTTATTTATAAATTAATAAATTATGCTTGTAGAATATGAGACTTATTAGTAAGATACAAATTGTGTTTTTTTTAATAAAATTACAATTTATGTTGGAAAGAATATTTTATTTTGATAAGGTACATACTTATATATATTCCATACCTTTTTTTTTTCTTAGTACTTCTCCTTTCCCTAGATATTGTTCTCTCTCCTACTTTTTCTTTTTGTCTTCTCTTTTTATCTATTATCCTTCTCATTCTCCTTTTCATGCTTCCTCCCAGATGTTGGGATACTTGAAATATTAAAAACTAATGAATAGTTTATAGTGATAGGAGTATGGAGTCTGAATCTTCTACAGTATGAAGATTGGAAATAGCTTATTTGTTATGAGAATTTTACATCTGTTATGAGATTTTCACATTTATCTCATATTTGTTATGAGATTTCTCTATAAATACCTCATGAACGTCCAATCTTAAAAAAGTATGATTCATTGTGAGCTATTCTAGGATTTGAGAGGGTGAGATTGAGAGATCTTTGTACTCTCTCTGGAGATCTTTTAAAGAATAGTGAAAATTTTCTCTGGTGCGACCGTGGTTTTTCTCCGGATTTGGGATTTTTCACTTAAAATTGGTGCTCTCTTATTTCTTCTTCTTTCTTCTGAGATTTGCATCGGATCTTCTGTGTAACTTGTGTTTTCGATCTATTTTGGGAATTATCCTGGGTTTTGTGTTGCCAAGCGAGATCATATTCCCAACAATTGGTATCAGAGCAAGGTTAAGATTGCTTGGTTGATCGAAATAGTGGGAGCACGCGATAGAGGATGCAAAGGTGAAGATTGATCGATTCGACGGCAAAGACTTTGGATTTTGGAAGATGCAGGTAGAGGATTTGCTTTATCAAAAGAAGTTATATTTACCCTTAGTGGGTGAAAAGCCAGAATCGATGAAGCAAAAAGAATGGGATCTTATGGATCGCCAAGCACTAGGGATGATCAGACTTACGTTGGCGAGAAATGTGGCTTTCAACATTGTCAACGAGAAGACGACATCAGGTTTGATGAAGGCTTTGTGCAATATGTATGAGAAACCTTCGGTATCAAACAAAGTTTATTTTATGCGTCGTCTATTTAATCTAAAGATGACCGAAGGATCTTCTGTCACAGATCACATCAATGAATTCAATATCATCACAACGCAGTTGAGTTCGGTTGACATAAACTTTGATGATGAAATAAAAGCGCTTATTTTGTTATCTTCTTTACCTGAGAGTTGGAGCACTACAGTCACAGCGGTGAGTAGTTCATCTGGTCAGAAAAAGATGAAACTTCAGGAGATTCGAGAGTTGATTCTTAGCGAGGATATTCGTAAAAGAGAATCTGGAGAATCTCCAGGAACTGTCTTGCACACGGATGGAGGCAGAAGTAGAAGTTTTCAAAAAAATCAGACTAGCAGATCCAAATCTAAGGGAAGAAGTAAATTAAGGCCTCCAAATGATAAAGTATGCTGGAACTGTGGCAGAAAGGGTCATCTAAAAAGAAATTGCAAAATCCCAAAGAAAGAAAGTTGGAGTCAGGATGAGAAAAAGTCTATAAATGCAACTATTAAGGAGAATCTGGATGCTCTGGTATTGAGTATAGATAGTCCTATCAAGTCATGGATATTAGACTCAGGTGCATCATTTCACTCTACCTCATGTAGAGAGCTATTGCAGAATTTTACTGCTGAAAAGTTCGGAAAGGTTTATCTGGCAGATGATGAGCCTTTGGAAATTGCAGGGAAAGGTGATGTACAGATCAGGACTTGGAATGGTTCTATCTGGAGGTTGTATGATGTAAGGTACATTCCTGGACTCAAACGCAATTTAATTTCTATTGGTCAATTAGAGAGCATTGGGTACAGAACTATATTTGAGAATAGTTCTTGGAGGATTGTAAAGGGTGCTATGGTTGTGGCGAAAGGAATAAAGAAAGGCACATTATACATGACCGATGAAAATAGGGATACTATTGATGTTGCCAGCACAGAAGAAAGCTCAAAATTATGGCACTGCAGACTTGGTCACATGAGTGAGAAGGGAATGAAAGTAATGGCGTCAAAAGGTTATCTACCAAAAATAAAATATATGGATATTGGTCTCTGTGAAGACTGCGTTTTGGGAAAGCATAAAAAGGTAAGCTTTACTAAAACTGTAAGAGATTTGCGTGCATGCAAGCTAGAGTTAATCCATACAGATATTTGGGGACCTGCACCAGTTCATTCTCTTGGAAGATCTCGCTACTATGTTACTTTTATTGATGATTCTTCATGTAAGGTATGGGTTTATTTTTTAAAAATAAATCGGATGTCTTCAGCACTTTTAAGAAGTGGAAAGCTGAAGTTGAAAACGAATGTGGTCTGAAAATCAAGTGCCTCAAGTCAGATAATGGTGGCGAGTATGACAGTAAAGAGTTCAAGGTATTTTGTGCAGAGAATGACATCAAGATGCTGAGGATAGTACCAAACAGGCCACAACAGAATGGAGTTGCTGAAAGAATGAACAGGACGTTAAATGAACGTGCTAGAGCTATGAGGCTACATGCAGATTTGCCTAAATCCTTCTGGGCAGAAGCAGTCAGTACATCAGCATATTTGCTCAACAGAGGACCTTCAGTTCCACTGAATTTTAGTTTGCCAGAAGAGAAGTGGACAGGAAAGAAGGTTGATCTTACTCACTTAAAAGTCCTTGGTTGTCTCTCATATGTACATGTTGATACAGAGAAGAGAGACAAGCTGGATGCTAAGGCTAAGAAATGCTACTTCATTGGCTATGGAGGTAATCAGTATGGCTACAGATTCTGGGATGAATCAGGTAGAAAGATTATCAGAAGCAATGATGTCACATTTGATGAGAGCATTGTCTATAAGTCAAAGCTGAAATCTAGCAATACACCAAAAGAAGAAAGTGAGATAGAGCTAGAGGAAATTTCAAAAGCAGTTCAAAATGGTGAACTTGAACCTACTACTGTTGATTCTGAGGAAAAATCTGGACTAGAGGTGACTTCTCCGATACCCACCTTGAGGAGAACGAGTAGGATCCCAAAACCTACTCAGAGGTATTCCCCATCTTTACATTATCTGCTGCTGACTGATTCTGGTGAACCAGAGTGTTATAGTGAAGCAAAGCAGGTAAAAGATTCTGTCAAGTGGGAGTCAACCATGCAGGATGAGTTTGATTCTCTGATGAAAAACAGAACTTGAGAGTTATCTCTATCACCGGATGGGAAGAAAGCTCTTCAAAACAAGTGGATATACAGAATCAAGGAAGAAGCTGATGGTAATAAGAGATACAAGGTAATCTCTACGGAGAAACTGAGGCTATGTAGTGCCTCAGTTTGCCTTCATGTTGATTGAGAAAAGGCGGTGCCGCATTAGAGATGAAGATGAAGATTGCTGAAGAAGCTAACCACATAAAAGATGAGTATCAGTTACGTACATCGAAGATCAAGTCTCCAAGTGGGAGATTGATAGGAGTATGGAGTCTGGATCTTCTACAGCATGAAGATTGAAAATAGTTGGCATAACAAATGTTTGTTATTGGGATTTTACATCTGTTATGAGGTTTCCACATTTATCTTATATTTGTTATGAGATTTCTCTATAAATACCTCATGAACGTCCAATCTTAAAAAAGTCTGATTCATTGTGAGCTATTCTAGGATTTGAGAGGGTGAGATTGAGAGATCTTTGTACTCTCTCTGGAGATCTTTTAAAGAATAGTGAAAATTTTCTCTGGTGCGGCCGTGGTTTTTTCCCGGATTTGGGGTTTTCCACGTAAAATTGGTGTTCTATTATTTTCTTCTTCTTTCTTCTGAGATTTGCATCGAATCTTCTGTGTAGCTTGTGTTTTCGATCTGTTTTGGGAATTATCCTGGGTTTTGTGTTGCCAAGCGAGATCATATTCCCAACACTAAGACTCACTAAGGTAATGTTTGGACTTGATTCTAAATATTTAAAATCGATTTACCTCTCGAAATTTAGTTTCTTAGCTGTTAATAATTATCATCGGAGATATTCTTGAATAATTTTATGTTCATGCGTTGAATTTATTTGCTAATCTCTATTTAGGACTGAATCTCACATATTGTTCCGCATTAAAAAAAAAGGAGTGCTCAGGGCATTTTAGGACTACAGACATGCTATACAGAAGATTTTAGCTCAATAAATAGTAAGCAGATCATTTACTAAATAAAAAAGTTGAAATAAAAGGATATCACTGTAATATTTCAGCTATAAAGGACTTCTACTGTCTGTTTAGCACATCAAAACACTGTTACCTAAGTGAAGTAACCATCATTAAGCAATTTACAAAAAGTGCTAAGAAGCTGTTTGAAGCAAAGAACGCAAATTCTTGAAGATTTCAACTGAATCTTCTAGTGATAAACTAGCAAACAGGAAAGTAAGCCTACAAACTATAGTTCTATGAGAGCTCTGCAGATTTCATCAGAAAAGCTACAAATAAATTCTACTGACCAATTATGACAGAGGTAAAATCAATGATCATAAAACTCACCTTAGTTAATGACTTCTTTTGACGTGCTGAGCATATGGTATTATTCCTTCACGCTTTTTACATGCTGAGCATCATTTCCAGCCTTCACTTCTCAATAGTCTGAAAAATCTTGTGCTGCTTTGCCTGTCCAGCACACCATTGCCACTTCCTTATGTGTGTTCTCCAGTGAAAACAGAGCTCTCCCCCCTAACTCCGCAAATCAACTTGGTTAATGACTTCACCGAAACAGTTCTTCAATTTGAAAAGTGATATGTTTAGATTTTTTTTTTTAAATCTAAACATATGGTTTGTTTAATAACTGTGCAAATCAGCTTGGTTAATAAACCAAATAATTCAAGAAGAGAGAAGAGGGACAACAGATCCCAGAAGGAACCCAGTAAATCATCAAAAGCAATAAAAATTCTAATTGAAAACAACCACTCTGCCACTTCCGGCTCCACCTGAGCGGGATCGGGGCCAAATCGAAGCTACCGGCGTCAGATCCGAAGCCCCCTGCCGAGTCGGAGCTGAATTGGCCACCTGCCCGGAATCGTCAACTGGAAGACAACTTCTTCTCACAGCTTTCTTTAGTAGCAACTCAAAATCATCAGCATCTCCCATCAATTCCTCCGGTAACATTAAATAGAAGAGGAGGAAGTGTAGGGTGGAACCAACCTGTACTCGGCAGAGTGCGATCATGCTGCAAGTAGTAGGCATGGCTCAGTTGCGGCGTGCGTCCGTAAAGGCCGGCGGAGAGGCCGACGTCAAGCGACGAGGAGGCGCGGTGTGGCTTCGTGCGGGATCGTCCGTGCGTTGGCGGTTCCATGGCTTCAGCCGAACCAACTCCAAGCGCGACAGAGCATTGACGATGGCCCGATCAATTTAGGGCTTTGGATGGAGAAACTGCATTTAAGTCCACCTGTTTCCGTTTCTTCATAATGAGCCCTTTCTTCAGCTCAACACATCTTATTTGCATGTAATTTTGATCCAAATTGAATAGATTGACCTAATTTGAATCTAATCAATTAAAATTGACTCAAAAATGTTTATAAAATGCCAAAGAACACATTACCACTCATAAATATAAAATATATCTTACTCAAAATAAAATAAAATAAATAAATAATAAGCACAATAATACTTTCATTGAGTATAAACATTAACCTTCAAGTGATCATCGACACACGGTTCATATGAGTGCAACAGAAGACCACGATGCTCTTTTTATTTTACTTTATTCATATTTTTTTTTGTTCTTGATGCTATATACAAAATCATATACATAATAGATTAAAATAACTAATATCTTCACTGTGATTTTCCACCTCTTTCTAAATTTTCACATATAATGTCTTTATGTTGTTATTTTTTTATGCAAATTATACATTTTTTCTACGATCAGATTTATTATTGAAAATTTTCATCAATAGTATGCACACATATATATATATATATTTGTGTATTTCAAATAAATATTTTTTTGTATTAACTTTCAATAATAAATTAAAGAATATTTCATAAAAAATTAAAGATTATTTTTTTATTTAGGTAATAGTAAAACAAATGAGATTATGTTTCACGCATTTCAGTTATCAGGTAGCACACGTGCTATTTGTTTCTACAACACGTGCCTGCCACTGTTTTCTTGCATGGGCCCATGCCCCAATAAATGGGCCGGCTTCTGTAGGCCCGTTAAGGCTACAGTACATTATTCACAAGGCTCGCTAATTCCCCACGTTATGGTTTATGAAATTAATTATATATAATCTTGATTTGAATTAGACCTGATTTGTTTGTTATTAACAAATTTTAATTATATATACAAATATATGTGATTAAGTTTATTTTTTAGCATGATTTGGAATTGGCTTAATTTGATGTTATATTGGCTTAATATTAAATTGAGTAAAAAAAAATATTAATTAATTTATTTTTATGGGGCTGATGTAAATTTTATCCATAATGCGATTTAAGTGTAGCCGGGATCAATGTTGTAAAAATCGAATCAGTAATCGAACCGAAATAATAATTGGTTCATGGTCGGACCGGTCGAACCGGTCTAACCGGTCGGTTCAATTACTGATACTAATATAACAAAATAATATAATTATACACACACTTAATATTAAATATATAAAATATTTATTATATAAAAATAATTAAATAATTAATATTCAATATAATAAATAAAAATTAATTAACATATATTCAATATTACTAACAAAAAATTGATGAATATATATATATATATATAATTTTTAATATGATAAATAAAAAATTAAATCTATATATTATATATATTCAACATAAAATTAATCAATATAGATCCATATTTAAATAAATAAATTTAATTATCTTTAAAAAAAATTCATAATTATAAATTTTTATCTAAAAGTCTTATTGACTTGCTTACAAATATTAATCAAAAAAATAAAATATAAATTTTTCAGTTGAACTGTTATTTAACCTGTTCAATCAGTTCACCCAGTTTAACCGATTTAATTCGATTTATGCCGGTTCAATTCGATCTAAATCGGTTCAATTCTTTTTCGGTTTTAATATAGAATCGGACTGGACTAGAGACCGGTTCACGGTCCGACAAGTCGAACCGATCCGATTTTGACAACATTGGTCGGGATTATATAAAAATATGATTTTATGAAAATGGATGTGTGCTCACGTGAGCATGTAGGAGTGGGTGCGGCGTTTATTCCCTCTCTCATGATAGCCGTCGCCCTTTACGCAGCCTTCTCAAATTAAATTTACTGGGACTCGAGAGAACAGACCCAAATTTCACCGCACACTTCCATCCAATAATGTTGCGCCACCTGTAAGCTCGTGTAATTTTTTTACCTTAAGATTCTACTTCTCGCGAAGAAAACGCACCCGAAACGCACCCAAAGCCCTACCGAGATTGAGCTCTCGTGGGGACCGATCTGAAAAAGAGAGAGAGGTTCCCAGTTTTTTTAACCAGCTCGTAATGGAGTGACAAAGACAGTCGTTTTCATCATCTTCTTCTTCAACTCATGGGGAAGGAGGGGAGCTCATGGTTGGCGGCTGTCAGAAGGGCCTTCAGGAAGAACCCAAGGAAACGGGAGGAGGAGAAGGACGATGCGGAGGAGGATAAGGTGAGGACGAGCTTAGTTCCCATGCCAATGGAGCTTCTTTATGAAACCATGGCGTTCCTGCTTAAATGTTGCTTTGGCACAGAAAAGAGAGAAGAAAAGATGGGTCTTCCGCAAGCCGCTCGCAGGCGGCGAACCTCGGGCGAGGACGTTGACGGTGACGGCGCCTGCACTGGCGGCTGTAACGGAGGTCGCTACTGAGGAGCAGAGGCAGAGGGCGATCGCGGTGGCGGTGGCGACGGCAGCTACGGCTAAGGCAGCTGCTGCGGCGGCGAAGGCGGCCGCGGAAGTCGTGAGGCTCACAAGTTCGGCCGCTAATCTCGCCTTGGAGCGGGCCGCCATTATCATCCAAACTGCCTTCCGTGGATATCTAGTAACAATTTTCTCATTATGAATGAAATCTTTTAGGATGAAGATTTGATCTTTGATGTTGATTTTTTTTAATTGAAGGCTCGGAGGGCGCTTAGGGCATTGAAAGGGCTGGTAAAGATTCAAGCTTTGGTGAGGGGCGGTAACGTGCGGAAGCAGGCGAGTATGACTCTGCGGTGTATGCAAGCTCTGGCTCGTTCCCAGGCGAGGATGAGGGAGCAGCGTCTCCGGATAGCTCAAGAGGCCGCCGGCCACAGAAGTTGGCAGTCAAGCTTCAATCATGGGCAAAAGAAGAAGGGAACCATGGTGCATTAGTTCGAAGCCCTCTCCAATGCCTCTTCTTCTTCTATTTCTTCATTTTCTTCCTTATGGTGAAAAGATGGGTTTTTTCTCTTTTGCTACGTACAGGTTAGAGATGAAATTGGCTTTATAGACGATAATTGGGAGGAGAGCAATCGAACTGTTGACGAGATTAGGGAAATTATGCGGAGCAGAAAAGAAGCAGACTTGAAGCGTGAGAAGCTGATCTCGCAAGAGGCTCGGAGATGCAAAGGATTGGAGGTTGAAGAAGAAGAAGAAAAGCAGAGTCCCACGAGGTGGATGGACCAGTGGATTGCTTCGAGAGCGTCGTGGGACAGCGGCGGTTTCCGGCGAATGGGACGACTATCCACCGCCTGCCGGCGAGAGGCCGTCAAGACGGTGGAGGTGGATTTGCCAGCCGGAGACATCCGAAGGATTCACCAAGCTTCATCGCCTTCCACTCCGTCGGTTTCCAGTGCCAGGAGCTTCCAAGCAAGATCTGCCAGCCCGCGGTGCGCCTGCTACAACCCTTCACCACCGCAACCACCAGCGGTGGCGGTGCCGAACTACATGGCGGCAACGGAGTCTGCGAGGGCCCGGGCGCGGTCGCAGAGCGCCCCGAGACCGAGACCTACGACGCCGGAGAGGGAAGGGGTTAGCTCGGTGAGGAAGAGACTGTCGTTTCCAGGCGAGGAGCAGGGAAGTCTGAGGAGCCCCAGCTTTAAGGCTTTGAATGGGCGGCTGATGGCCGCGGGGGAGAGGTCGAAGGCGTCTTCGAGCTGTACGGAGAGTGTGAGGTGACAATTCGCCTCCGCCGGTCGCCGGAATATGGAGGTGGGGTGAAGGTTAATGTTGGGGAGCGTGAAAGCTCAAATGAAACAGCAGGCGCGCGGGAATGATAATCTTTGCTTTCAAGACTTCTAGGATGGGGATGCGACATCATTCGGGGTTGGGTCACATCCTTCACAGTGGAGAGAGAGAGAGAGAGAGAAAGAAAGAGAGAGAGAGAGAGATTACCTTCAATGAATTTTTACAAAAATCATCTTTTTGCTTTTATCATATGCTGCTTTCTTTGGTTCTTTGAAGTTGTTGAAGATGATTGTTTATGTCTGCATACCTTTAGGCAGGAAGTCTTGAGTTTGATTATATTCAGCAATCCAATTTGAATTTTATAAGTGATCTTTTAAGTGATTGGCTACTACTGAATGAGAATTTGAAAAAAACACGACTTCATGTGTTGTAGAAAGTAACTGTATTATCTTTCAAATTAAAAAGAGTATGTAATTGTATTACAAAAAGATTAAAGACACTGAAATAAACGATAAGTTCTTCAAATTTGGTTCTAATTAGAGAATGAATTCTTCTTAAATCAACTGCTAGTTAATATCACCCGAGAAACATTAATGTGAAATAGTTAGTAGTAATTCTAATATATTATATCAATGGAATCATGCAATAATAAGTAAAAGTTTGTGGAGCCATTGAGTTATATTCCCTACGGCGATGGTAATAAGTTGGCATAGTGATCCGAATCTTTTGGGTGTGCATGATTGTAATAACTAGTGATCTAAATATTTAGGTATTATTTATTTTGACCTAGAAATTAAAGTAGCAGGACTTTCGATAGGTTACTTGAACCACATAACTTTTTTTCCTAAAAGATGTCATAATTTCTTAGAATTACGTTTATATAGCTTAGGAATTTTCTTTACCTTTCTTAAATATTTAACTAGATCTCCTCTTTTTGATGTGAGACTCCCCTTCACCTAAAAACTAATTATAAGCCCTACCTCTTTGCGATCCTAGAAGCCTACTAGCTACGACTCCTCGCCTTTTTCCATCTAGGAAGTTACAATGGTAGTGGCTTAAAAATAGGAATGTAGTTTCATTCAACCTATTTTAAAAAACATGCTAGTTTACTTTCATGCCATGTACTAATTCCAATTTTCCCTAAATCTTTCATGTTATGAACTTATCTTCTATATATTTTAACTTCAAAAATAAAAATAAAACAAACTTCTATTTTCCTTGAATCAGAAAGAAAGTTTGTTTCTTCTATTCGATATTTTCTGAGTTTTTACGCAAAGAACTACAAAAAAAAAAATTTCAACAAAAATGTGAATTAGAAAAGATTAGTCGATAAAATATGAACTGTAGACTGAATCTTGAAACTAAATTTATTCTGTTCATTCTTCACATGCAGAATTGATTACTCATGATCGTTTTGAATAGTTAATTCCAAACAAGAATAAGATCTACATAATAACATTAATATTATTTTATTTTTTGTTTTAAAGAAGCTGGAGAATAAGATCTTTATTCATACACAAACTATCCACCTGCTTTGGTTGCATCAGTCATTAAAATCAATGCATCTTCTTCACAAACCTTGATTAAACAGAAAACTAATTCAAACATAACAAAATCATATCATCATAATACACAAATTTAAACTACAAAACAGAAATCTATTCACATATAGACTGCACAATTCATTCAAAGACTTCAGAGTGCAACTTTTGAAAAACAATCTCCACTGAAGAGGGATCAACATCAAAACCAAAAGTCTCCCCACCATATTGCAAATAAAGGTACTCTTTAGAAGACAGTGGAGAAGGCAGAAGCTGCTGAATAGTGGCTAATTCTGGGCTTGGGGGTACTGCGAATATGTCCCTATTCTTCAGTGAGTAGTAAACATCAGCCAAAAGCAGCCAAATTGGGTCAGGATGAATGCTGGCCAGCCCAGATAAGGCCTTTATGGATGCTTCTCGGAGGCCTAATACACTGCTACATGCAATACCAACAACCAGACCGCTAACCTTCTTAAATACTGTTTGAAATGCTGAAGAACTCCTTTTATTTGAACCTATTTCAGCGATCATATTCAGGATTGCCACTTGAACTTTCAAGCTGGAGGTCTCTGCCATTGGATCTTCTGAAGTCAGGGAGCAGCTGCGATAGGGTAAAAGCAATGGTCTCTCATCCTTTGACAACAATGGTTTTCGCTGAAAAGGCGACAAACTCAGCAATTTCCAGATGATGGGTCCATCAGTGTGGAATCGTCGAATAAAGAAATCTCCGCCGGCTATTTGGACAGCCTTACTTATTACGCCTGTACATCTCTTGATGACTGCCTGCAAGCATTAAGCACAAACTGCTTAGAGGATTGCTAGTACAAGACTTGATACATAAGCATTTTAATCAACTAATGATTTATTTTGAAGATTTTATGTTCCAAATATTTATATCCTTAGTTTCTCTATGGGGAAATCATGCATATAACATACTCTTTAGGCGTATTTACCTATCATACAATACACTCGAGCAACCCATATAGTATTACTCCCTTATCAAAGAATAGATGAGCGACTCAATAGGAGTCAGAAGTCTCTAGGAGGAATGTAGAAAATGCGCCATCTTGAAAAACAGATCAATCACAATGCAAATAGTCACACTTATCAGCTATTTTAGGTAGGCATAAGACAAAAACAAATGTTGATGCCCTGCCAAGGACAATCCAAAACTAGTAGCAGTGAATGAAGTCCAGTATACTACTAATATTGTTCTTCCGACAGCACATGTTTTGACACGGACACAATACACACAACTCTCTTAGGACTTTGCCAATAGAAGTTACTCTCAACATCTATCATCTTATTCAAGCCAAAATAACTAATTAAACCACTAGCGCATAACTCCCAAATGAGGAAGTTTCCAATAGACGTCCGTGGTAAATGCAATCAATGGTCACAAAATGGTAACCGTCATGAATTAGGAAATTCGCAAAATCTATAGATTGGCCAACATTCAGAATAGCATAGATGATCCCACAGTCTAGACAGTCCTCATAGGCCTCTATTAGCTTATCAAATTCCACAACTTCAATGCTTATGCTTTAACACAAAGGTACATTCTTATAGGAATTGTTTTGCATGCCTAAAGTTTAGCTTCTTTTGTGAGTTCAGACAATTAAAGCCTCATGGTTTGGAAATAACACGAACTCAAGAGGCGTCACTAGTACCTCAATGTTTGTAACATGATAGAATTTTTTGTCATATGCGGAGTACTTTTATTTGGCTTCATTCAACTTCTCACTAAATAAGAAATTAGTTGAATTTCTTGGGATAGAACACCACGTATGCCAACTCCAGGCACATCACACAAGCCTTCAAAGACTTACGAGAAATATAGATGATACAGAGCATGCACCAAAGGATTTAATAGTTTTCTTCGAATCTAATTTATTTCATCATGTACTTAAGTATTATTTCTTTTATGTTGTATTGATGGGATTGCCCACCAATTCAAGTTGGATGTGCTTGGAAGACTGGTGAAAATATGGATGACATGGAAGTGGTTTGGGTCAAAATCAAATACAAATTGCTTAAGTTGGACTGAATAAAGGATTGAATTGTAATGAAACTATAAATAGGGAGACTTGATTGTAATTTAGTCATCATTTGAGGTCTAATTTCATTCTTTCGGTCCACTTTCTTTTGCTTAAAGAGGCCACCCTGTAGAAGTTGCACAAATGACAACGCTCACCTCTACCCACTTTCGGTCACAACGCGTCTAGAACGTCTGAGTGCACAATGCTGACGCACGCCGATGTACCAAAACCAATGCTGCTCAGCCCCACACTTTTCCTTCCATAAGAAATCTTCTAAATATTAAACGGAGATTATTCTTTGATGAAGTTTCACCAAGATAGAGAGGGAAGAGTGAAGACGAGTTCACTACTCGATGTTTCTAGCAAAGTGGGTGCAGTTGATTTGATTTGGGGGTGGTAGAGAGATTGCCAATGCTACTCAAACGATGTACCTTCAAGTTTCGAGCATGCTGGCAATAATAAGAGTCCGCAGGTTGAAGTTGAGGCCGCATATTTTCTTTATTATTTCTAATTATCCTCAATATCATGTCAAATTTTTTCTATAAAGAAAAAATTGATGAATAAAATAATATATATTTCTTAAGAATGCTCCTCACTTTTTTCTACATCTTGCTTGATTGATGCTGCGTAAGTTCAAGAATCTAAACAGAAATAATTGAAAATTTGGGATGTGCCAGCTCCATGATTTCTTCATCGAAGGCATTTCTGAGCGTCTCCATCTTCTTCTTTAGTTGACGACTTTCAGAGTTCTCTTGTCTCACAAAGAAAGAGCATGCCTTAGAAATGTAGCTAATCGGTTGGGAACCAAAAAGAATAATGGGAGGTAGGGACTTCAATCAATAATAGTCCTAGGGCTAAACAAGCCTTAAATGTCATTGCAGGCAGGCTTTTGAGCAACACAGAAAAGAGAAGTAGATGGAAAGTGCTTCTCAGCTATAGTTGGTGGTGGGCGGTTAGGGTAATGGGAAACGACATTGTTTTGTCTTATGGTCGTAGTTTAAATACAGTTATCTGCTTTCATAGTTGTACAAAAAGTAATTGTTGTCAAATAAAATCCTTATTTTGCTGTTTTCTAAGCCAACTCTATGTCTTCAAGATGAATACTACTGAAAATTTCATTTTTTTGGAAATTTTCCTTTATATCTATGTAGAGATTGAAGCACGTGATCACAATTTAAACTAGTTTGCATGTGTAGAATTATTCCACTTAAACAAGTGATTAGATCTAATTTTCTTGCTGAAATCTCTAAGTTTCGTGATCTCCTAAGAATAATTTCAATATTTTATGATTCTCAAGTGGATTAGTAAACTACAGCATAACGAAAGAATCAGAGTTTGATTCTCTTCAAAACTTGCATGTTGGCTGATTTTGCATGAGTTGCTGCCTTTATCTTTAATATCTTCATGTCTAGTTGCATTCATAGGTTTGTCCAAATCGAAAGTCAGATCGAAACCATTAGAAAATTAAAAGAATCTATTTTCTGTTCTCTGTTTTGTATTTTTATTTTCTGTTTTCAGTTCTCCATTTCCAGTTCTCTGTTAACTAAATTAAATATCTAAATTATGCTTTTTTTATCTGAAGCTACAAACAAAGAACAAGAAACTGATGTCTGTCAACTAAATTAGGTTTGCCCAAGTTTCTATCATTTAAGCACATGCAACCTGGTCCTTCACCCTTATTTTAGTAGCTTGAGGATCAGAGCCCGGTTTGTTGCTTAGGTTGTTCTCAGATCATTAGCTGTGTCGGCTCGTAGTGGAGCCCGTTTCAAGGACTGTTTGACAGAACACCAGCGTGATGAAATTGCTCTGACTCTAAAGAGCAGATGGAAAAGAAGTTTATGAACACTGATTGATGATTAGCTGAGTATGGTGACAGTTGATGCCTTAGCATTGGGGAAGACTCATGAGTTAGGTTCTTCTCCATCTGGTTTTTATAGGTTGAGTAAGCCTTTCAGAGACATCTGATTGATGTCAGTGTCAACCCTAGAGCTGCTTCAATGTTGGCCTTAGATGAAGATGATCACTTCCATGAAGAGACAAATCCATATTACTAGTCAGAGGCAGGATATACCACTTGTAGGATATGTTGGGGCATTTCCCTAACCTACCAAGTGGGAGCGACCAACACACTAGTATGATGACGTATATCAACGTTATGAACTGTATGTAGAGAGGCCACCACGAATACCTGCTCCACGCCTACATTATCATGAAGTTCCCTAACTTGGTCCTCCCAGTATAGGTATTTTCAGAATGATGTGGATCCTCCCAAACATCTCGAACGTGATCCTAATGTCAATCTCTCCCGTAAGGTGAAGACTGATCCACCATCATTTGATGGGTTGTCTCGATCCAAAGGCAATCACGGATTGGTCACTTGACATGATATGTACTTCAACTGATAGCCCATGTCAGAAGAAAACTATGCTCAGTTTGTTCATATAATGTCAATCGGGTATGAGCATGTTAAGAACTAGGCATACTAGATATCTGGTCAACCAACTCTAAACAGTGGCATAAGAAGAAAGAAATCTTGAAATCAAATATTGGGACAAACTTTCAGAACAATTGGTAATCTTAAGACAATGTACTTCACTTTTCAATGAGAAGTTGACCCGATGTGACATTATAAAGGATGCTCAATACATCATTATTTGATTCAAGACAAGTCTTCGACAAGACATTCTTCACGAGATGACGCACCAAGTGCAATTCTCTTAATGGGACCTTCCGATGCTCTCTTGATTTAGAGCAATACCTATGTTCTTATAATCTAAGAATCCCGACCAAGCAATCTTCTTTTGTACCTAAGATTTATACTACTATTGCCACAGACCTACAAGGAAAGAGTGCCACAAGTACCTCGACCTCCAAATTTAGTGGTGTAGCTTGTTTCTTTTATGGGAAATATAGCCATTATATGAATAAGAGCCCCAGCCAAAATGAGGAGGATAGCCAGGAGAAAGAACCTTAGGGAGAGGAATATGCTGTTGATCTTTGTGAAGAGAATGCTAGTGAGGTCGAGGAGGATCTGGGTACACTCTAAATGGGCGTGATGCAGTGTGAAAAATGTAGTCTTCCTAGCTAAAAGTAATGAAATGTGTGTTAGCCACTCCACAGGCTAACAAAGATCGAAAGCATATTGCTATTTTTCACACCTACTTCTGGTGTGGAGAAAAGAATTGCAAATTGTTTATTTACAGCAATAGTTGCCCAGATGTTTTGTCAGTTTCTGCTCCATCTTACTGCTTTCCTCATCCTTCTAAGATGGCTTGGGTTAACAATACTGCTATTCCAGTGAGTCAACATTGTCTAGTCCTTGTTCAAGTACGAACTTATACAAAGAAAATATGGTGCATTGTTCTTCCCATAGATGTTGTGCATGTATTGTCATGCAGACCTTGACTATATGACTAGGATGTAACTTATCTTGGGTGGTCTAACACTCATGTGATCCGGTATCAAAGAAAGAAGATTGTCTTAAACCCGTCAAATCCTAATGATCTGTCAAAAGAAAAGGTGATGGAATCTTTAGCACCCGGAAAAGAAGTCTCTTTATCTTTTGAGATCACAACTGTTCATGGTAAAAGAGCTAGGACAATCACGTCTTACGCACAGACAAGAGACTAGTGATGTGATTTATAAGCCTTAAGTTTTATTTGATCTAAATCATGTCCCTAATGAGAAATTTTCACTCATGGATCTTGAATAGCAAGGTTAATAAGTCGAGTTTGAGCAAGTTATCCTCAATTTGAACTTGAAATTTTGAGTTCGAGTCAATTATCCAGTTAAATCGAGCCTTACTGTAAATTACTTTAAAATTAATATATTCATTTTACATATATACTATAAAGTATGCATATAAAATATTTCAAATATATATTAGATAAACCTAAATACAAATCAGAATATAGATTTTTAATTAACTGCGAGTTGAATCAATTTTATTCAACGCGAGTTTGACTTCGGCTTGACAGAAAAATCAAATCGAACTCAAATAAAAAAAAATATAAGCGAGTTTTAAGTTTCGAATATAATTAACTAATCTAGAGGCACTTGAGGGGACTATTGCCCAGCCCAAAGTGAGTCCAATCTCTATGTTCCCCACTCTTGAAATGTCCATTTTTGACTTCAAATGCCATAGAATTTCATTATTTAGTAGTGATACAAAGTACATTTTTGATATTCAGATTTCCAATTTGGTACACAATTTTAGCTCATCATTGATGGCTAGAGATAAAGGACCCCAAGACTTAGTCAATTTTGACATAATTGCAATAAGTGATTAAATACATTATTTATATTTAAAAAAATAGAGACTAAGCTAAGTCGATCCAATTCGACTATGGCTCGTGGCTTAGCTCATAAACTCAAGATGAGCTCAATTCGAGCTAAATATAAATCCAAATATCGAGCGACTATCGATCTTCAAGCCAAACTCTCAACCCTAGGGACGAGAATGGTTGTACTCGTGACCAGCAACCCGCCTTAACCCATTATAGGACAGGGAGGGTTTAGGTACAACAAAATTATTGATCTATGACCCGCTAGCAATTAAATAAAATTACATAATCTCAAAATCTAAAAAAATTAAATAGATATTCTCTCTTTATTTTTGTTGAAAATAAATCATAAGTAATGGACTTAAGACGGGGCGAGTTTGAAGGTAATAGTTGAAAGAAAGTGGTGCAGGTATGAGTTTTATTTAATTCAATCCAAACCTGCTCTATTGCCATTTCTAGTAGTCTACTGAGAGGACTTATCTGATAATCTACATCTTTGATTTTACTTTAAGGTTTGTCCAGTTTCAAGAATAACCTCTAGGAGATTAGTCGAGTCATGTCTTCGGACAGATAGTCTAGCTGGTACTTTAGTCATTCTGTAATTTTACTTTCCTGGAGTTGGCCACATCAGATTTTCTAGTCAATTAGCATGAGTTTTGTGAGTTTTAATCATTATCATATCTCATATGTGTGTTTTGCTTGTAGAGAATAGACAAAGGTTGTCTAGAATTATGCTTAGTAAAATTAGATGCAGATTTATGTAAGAAAATAATAAAGTTTCAAAGGAGATTGTGTGATGGTCCATGAAATTCACAAAATGTTAAAAAAATAGATATTTACCAAATGCTCAGGATGATTAATTTTAGCATTTATAAGACTAGTATTATTTGAAGGTATGAGAATTAGTCTAATCTTTGTAGATATTAGTCCACTTCCTAATCTTAGGCCCGTTCCTTTACTCTTACCACCAGTACTGATATTGAAGTTCTGTGCACAGTAGACTGAGTGACATCTAATTTTGCAGTCTTTCTTCTTCCACGTCAATTTATTCCCATACTACAAAACATGCAAAGTATTCTCACTTTTGAGTGAGTATTAGGCATGTTCTAACCAATTTGAGAAGCCTATTACTTCTAGCAATTCATGATGCTTTGAAGCTTCATCATGTTTGACTTGAGGAGTTCTACACCATTCTCTGACATAGACAATTTTTTTGAAGATGGGGATGGTTGTAGAACATGGCCAGTTTCACCATATTTAATAGTTTTTGTTTCAAACAAGTTCTTTTCATCATATACTTAGTTTCATATCTTTTACATTGCAATAGTGAAAATTCCCCAAGTTGTCCTATATTGACTTGGGTCTGTGGTGGGGACATCAATTAGCATTAAATCTGATGGTTAGAATAATATTACTTGTTGAATCAAAATTTAAATTCAAATTGATTAAAATTAATTGAAAATTTTTATATTAGCTTTATTGAGATTTGATTTGATTTAGAACAGATTTGAGAGATTTCAAGACTCATCATATTTGGAGCTAATTTTATTTTATCATAATAAAATTAGTTTCATATTTGTTTAGGTTCGTTTGATATTTTATTTTCAGTATTTAGTATTATATTTTTAAATTTCGTCATGGGATCTCCTTATATAAAGAAGTCGTCCAGCATTGCATTAGTTGGTTTGTTATCGATTAATGGAATGAGTTCAGAATTTTTTGAGTGCCTAAATTTGGGTTAAAGGGTCGATATTCTAATTAAAAAAAGAGTTAATCTTTGGTGAGAATCTTTAAAGTTATCTAGTTATCTATACTTTGAGTGAAAGAAAATTGTCTTTCATCTTCCACTCTTCGGATCACCCAACTTGTCTCTGCAAGCGCGCTCACCTTTGACGCTCGTCGCTCGCCTACATCCGACATGTGCGGTGCCCTCACCAACAACCCATGTCTGTGTAGACAAAGTGCGCTCGTGCGCTAGCATTCCCACGCAACCAATGCACCTGCACGCGTGTAGCCGCCAACCCGCCCGCACATGTGCAGAGTGCCTGCGCTCGTGCCTGTGCAGGAAGCCCATTCCGGTGTAGTGTGCCTGTGTGCCTGCCTTGCATTCGTGTGCGTCCGCTCTCTTTGCGGCCTTCTTGATCATCAACCTAGTAGTCCTGCTCGAGCGAAGATCCTATCGTTTCACTCGTCCCTCACCTACACATCCCAAACCAGTTGGGCCTTGTGAGCTCCGCCTAGAGCTCGCCACCTTTGAGTTACTAGTCTGCACTCAGCGACCGTGTTGTCTGTCTGCAACGAAACAAGACCCATGCTGCAAGCTAACTGCTGATTTTTAACTCATTTTAAATTATATTGGACAACTTTGATTATTTAACTTGGCTTTAATCGTGTGATTATACATTTAACAAAAATTACTATTGAATTTAAGTGAAATATTTGTTCTAATTTTTGAACTTTAGATTTAATTTATTAAATTAAGCTTGACACCCAAATTTAATTTGATAAATTCTCATTTATCTGATGATCCATTTTAATTTTAATTTAAAATAATATAAATTTGTGAGATTTATAAATATTATTTATCATATAATATATTTAGAAAATATCCTTGCGCTTAATTAAAATAATTTATCAATAAATTCTTGCTAATTATAAATATAAAATATCAGTCGTATTTTCCGTCCTACATCAATGTGTTTGGATATCTCTTTTTTTTCTTGAAAATGTGAATGACATGAAAGTAGGGCTGGTTACCGGACCGGACCGGACCGGTTCCGGTCCGGTTCCACCGGTTCCAGGTCC
>JAEMOT010001739.1:151338-250861 GCA_019297695.1 Apostasia ramifera | reverse complement strand
AATCCGATTCGGTTCCAAACCGGATAACCGGTTCTGCTTACGCAGAACCAGTCCGGACCGGTTCTGCGGCCCGGAACGGTTAGAACCGGTCCGGTTCAACCGGTTCTGGACCGAACCGATTCTTACTGGACCGGTTTCGGACCGGTTCCGGGTCGAACCGGTCCAATAAGCAACCCTACATGAAACTGGTTTGGACCAAATCGAATTCAAGTTGTTTAAGTTGAGCTAAAAAACTAATTAAATTGTAATGGAACTGAAAATGGGTAACTACAATTTAGCCATTATTCGAGCCCTAATTTCATTCTCTAGATCCACCTGCCTATCTTCTAGAATGCTCATGAGCTTAGAGAACTTTTTAGGTTTGATGATCCAAACCAGAAACTCCTTGATATCAAGATTCCCCGAGAAAGTTAATGTGTTTGTACAAAGTTTTAGGAGCCCGATCATGATCTTGAAGCACCAGAGCTACTCGTCACCCTTAGTAGAGAACATATCAAGCCACACCTTGGGACCGTTAAGAGCTTTTTGGAAACAAATGTTCATCAAGTAAGTCCTCTCGGTCTAAAAGTTATGGCTATTTCAAGTTTCCCATGCTCAGTTATGCATTCTCTTTCTTTCGTCGATTTCCCTAAACAGTTTTAGGCAATGTGTTCATCAAAATTGCATATTTACATTTTTAAAAGAATGATGTAAGTAATCACTAGTTCAAATACAATAAATAACAATAATGGCTATCCTTCACAGAGACAACAAGCAACCTATGCATTTCATATTTTTTCATGTAGCAATGAAAATGATTTCATGTCAAATTTTTGAAGCAACTTTTGCAACACTTTGAGGAAACCCCCCACACTGTAACCCTAGCCCCTATTTGGTAAGTGTTTTTAAGATAGTTTTCAATTGTTTTTGAGCTAAAAAGAGAAAAAAAATATTTCAATATTATAGCATAAAATAAAGGTATTTTAATATTGAAATTTGTATTTGATAGGAAAAAAATTGATTTTTTATTGAAATATGTAAAGAATATGAAATAAAATTGATTTTTAATATTAAAATTTGTGTAAGATGTAAAATAAAATTTATTTTTAATATTAAAATTTGTGCTGGATGTGAAATAGATATAAAAAAATAGTGGAGTTATTTTAAGGATGAGTTTAGGACATTTTAGAGCTTGAACTAAACAATACGAGGCACAACCAAATTCTAGATAAATTTTTATCGCATATCAAAAATGTCCCCTTTGATTCCATGAACCCATATGCCGTAGGAACATATTAGTTCAAAGATTTACTCCATGGATCACCTGCATGCAGTTTTTTGAGGAATAGCTTGACATTTAGCGCATGAAAGAATATACAACTACCACCATTAAGCCTTTATCACACTAGGTAGGTTTGATTACATAAATCCTTTGTTAAAATTACACTCTATCAGTTAACAAATCCTCAATAAGCTCTAAATGTGTAAGATCATTTCTTATAGTTCCTTAATGTCTTTTTTGATCTCTAACTTCCTTTTTCTTATACGAGCAACGTTCAATAACCCAATTTTTTTTATTGGAGCTTCAATCGACCTGCAATTTATGTTCAAACCATCAAAGTCGACTTTCTCTGAGTTTATCCTCAACTGATGCTAAAGCAAAAAGATAGACTTAAAGCTAAGCTTTGAAGTAATCAAATTGTCATAAAAACATTCTTAGTTAAACACCTTTATGTCCGAGCATATATAACAACTCCTTTAAATATGCCTTTAATAACTTAAATATAAACAGTGCAAATTTGTTTTTTAAAGACTCTTAAAAAACTTCTTTTGAGACTTTATCATAAACTTTTTCTAGATGAAATAAAATGCAAATCTTCCTTTATTTTCTTAAATTTTTTCATTAAACCTTATTATTTGGAGCTTTTCCTTTGGATTCTCTCAACACATCCTTCGACATCTTGCAAATGCAGTTTGTCAACCACATAGGAACACTTTCCCTCTCGATGTCTCACCGCCCAATTTCTAAACCTTCTTTTCAAAGATACATCTATTCTGATTATTTAGATTCCATCATTAAGCCCAAGGGCTTTATTTCGGCTTATTATTCGTTATCCAACTCTTTATCTTGAAATTTAAGACCACTAATTGATATTATGTAGTCAAATATTCACTTGAAATGATCTTACAATTTTTACAATCCAAGCTATCTCATTTTCTTATAAAAAATAATTAATCTACATTTTTCAAGACCTATTTTTATAAGTGATAATATGCTCATTTCTCTTCTTAAATAAAATATTAACAATCATGAAATCATAAGCAAAGAAAAATTCCAAAAAGATTTTACCCTCCTTATTAGTCTTCCCAAAATCATACCCACCACAAATTCCTCAGTAATATTTTCAACACGTCCGTTTAGATATTCGATAAATATTCTTTCTACAGGAGTTATCATTTGTATTAGCTTTTCCAAATCATACCAAAATATTTCTTTTATATTTGCATCCAAACCTACTTGAAAAGCATACACACAGAATATTAATAGTTATTCCACTGATTACAACTTTTAGAGCTATAATTCTATCTCTACTTTTTTTACTTCCATTATATGATCCTTTAAACTCTCATACAGAAATATATTCACTCCATTTTAAGTTTTATTCTTTCTAAAGTACCAAAATTTGAAACCTAAATTACTAATTTCTTCGACTTTCTCCTCCACCCATTTTATTTTCTAAAGGCACAAAATATTAATTTTTATAAATTATAAATCTACTAACTCAATTAACTTGTCTGTCAGGGAACCTAAATTCTAAGTTCCCATTCTAATTCTAGTGACTTTATTTTAGTATCTTGAATTAGTTTCTTTGCATGGATTCGTCTATAAAGTGAGAATCGTTTTTCACTTATTACTACACCAGATGCCGATGTAGCAGCTCTTACACATGCTTTACTGTATTCAGGCAACACAGCACATCGCTTTCAGGAAACACCTTAACTTTAGTGTAATTTCTTAAATGATTCATATCATATTTGATTTGACAAGTTTACACTAGCTATCAACTTCTTAACACAACTCTCCACGTTTCTCATCTGAAACTTGAGATCCGACAATAACGTGTTCCTGAAGGAATTTATTTAACTAAAATAATAAAATATTAGAATGTCTAAAAAATATATTGAATAAAATCACGAGAAGCAGCATAAAAAAAAAAATCACAAGGAGCAAGTTGACTAAAACAGAAATTTAGGACACTTTAGATCTGAATAATGCGGCTGTGCACCAAAAAAATGGACTTACCACAGAAATTCTATTTTTTAAGCAAAGGATCAGATACGGCCAGATTTTGTTCATTGCAGGTAGCAATCTATTCTCATCAGCTTCCTCATCCTGGACAACCATAGGGTCTGTAGGCTCATCAAATGAACACAACTGGATAGCTCTCTCAATTGCAGCTTTAGTTCCTTTCTCACTCTTGTAAGCTTCCTCTACTTTTGCAAGACATAAAGTTGCATCCTGCATAATTCACAATTTTCAAGTAAAATCTGGGCAAACGAGAGTAGGAAAGACAAAGGAAAATCTCTCTCAATACAATATTTATATCCTATCAAAAAAAGGAAAAGCAACAAGGAAATATATATACTGATGGTTCCTTTTTCTTCATCACAACAACAAATCCCTGATTCTATAAGACATGTATGCTGAACAGTTGAACATTTCGTATGGTGACATAAGCAAGATGAAGCTATAAATACATAAATTTATTATCATTCAACTGCAGATTAAGTTTAATACATAAGCTGTAAACCTGTAAATGCTCACCTCTAGAATGTCAAGGGCCAGCAGACAAGCTGATTCCATCTGCGAACAAACCAAAGGGGTTGCTGCCTTTAAACATGATGCTGCGAGGGATCCAATTGTTCTTCTGAATCTTTTCATCTCATTCAGCTTAAATTGTAGGTTCTCCAAATGTTCCAACTGACGCTGAATGTCAGCGAGATTATAATCCGCTGTTACATAAGAAATATGAGTCCAAAAGAAAGGTTTATCATATATATACACACATATAGCAGTACAAAATTCCTTATTTTCATACACACCATTCAAAAGTTTTCCAGTGACGCCAAAATTTATTATTTACATATATGGCACTCAAGTTTCTATATTTAACCAAACTTAATAGAATTAATTCTATACACGTTAACATTTCCAGATCACATGATCAGAATTTAAAACTGTAGTTCAGTTTTCAGTACTGCATGAGTAACTTTCCCAAATGACGATTGAAATTTAACCCAGCTGAGTTCAACTGTTAGCTGAATTACAGTTTCTATTGATAAATCTTATAGGAATTTCTGAATACTCTCTTGAAACCATCACCAAGTTTGAATAGTTTTATCAATTTAAAAAAAGAGAAATTTCAATCTACATACTCAACGTCAGAATAATTTTCACATCTGAACTCCAGAAGCAAGGTCACAGACAGGCAAGATCAAAGTTGCCATCTTGGTCTAGCTAGCTAGTTTATTACAAGAGCCCCACTTCATCAGCATGTGTTCCTCAGAAAATTAAAACATTTGCACCAAAACGGGGACACCGATTGAGGTAACAGTCACAATCTATATGCTCACATCAAGGAAACTAAGAAAATAAAAAGATAATTTTGAGAATGCTAAACTTTCATTACAGCAACATCAACAACTAAATCGTTATCCCACTCAGAGGGGACAGCAGTATGAATCTTTTATTTCCATTATACTCTATCAAATAATAAATCCTTAACTATCTTTAAGTATGTAAGACCCTTTTTGATAGTTTTCTACCATACCTTATTTAGTTTTCCTCTTTTTCCTTTACACGGGTAAGATCCAATAATTTAACTCTCTTTACTAGAGCTTCTTAGCTAACGATATATATATCCACACCATCTAAGCCAACAATTTCTAAGCTTTTCGTTAATTCAGGCTACTCCGACATTCTCACGGATATACTCATTTCTCATTCTACCCCTTCGTGTATGCCTACTCATCGACTTTAGTATTGTCATCTTTACAATATTTATTTTATTTGTATGGTTCTTCCTTCTAGGCTAGTATTTAACAACATATAACATCATTCAGCCAATAATTTCATAATCAATACAATGAGATATGAACTTAATGTTGAGCCTTAATGTAAGCCAACTATAATAAAAAAATACTTAGTCAAACGTTTTTATGTCCAAATACAAATAACGATCACTTTATATGTCATTAATCACTTGAATGTAAGCAATGCAAATATTTTTCTTTTTCTAAAACTCTTCAAAACACTTCTCTTGAAACTTTAGCATAAATTTTTTTCAAAATTAATGAAACTGAAATACATATTTTTTTCTAACTAAATGGCCTTATTAAACCTCTCAATAAATGAATAATTTTCATAATTTCTTTACTTACATTCATCTATGATGTGAGAACTTTTGCTCACCTATCACTACACCCGAAAATAGATGCAGTAGTCTTTATACATTTTTATTGTATTCAGATAATACAGCACATTCTTCTAGGGAACGTATTAGCTTTAATATAATTTCTTAAATGATTTGTTATGTTTATTCAACAAGTTTATGCTGATAGTCGACCACATAAGGCAACCCTCTGCGTTATTGAAAAATAAAATATATCAAAAAATGGTCACCATGCTTACTAATTTACAAAACAAAAGATTCATAACAATATTGAAGCATAAAAAATTATGCTCACACAATTCCTTTCCAAATTCAAAAGCAGCCTGACTATTAAAGGAAGGACAACAGACAAGATTTAGAAATATAAGTAATAGACTGATCCAGCAAAGAATGTGAAGTACAAAACATTAAGCAAAAAAGAAAAGGCAACAAGATATTTGATGGGCTATTCGTGAAAATCAAATAGGGATTAGCCCATTTAAGCCAATTGTTAAGTTCAAGTGCAAATTGAAATCAGCATGGTCCATCTAGCGTTGATTGGAGTGCAAACCATCAGCCAAACTAGATACAATTTGCTTGCATAATTTTTATGCCAATTAACAAATAGGTGACAAAACCTTCAACTCTATTTGGCCTAACATATTTAAAGATAAACCAATCTAAGGCTTTTTATTAAATCAAGTGTCTAATAAAAAAATGGACACATATAATGGGGATGTTACTTATTTTTAAACACAGTGATTTAACTAAGAATTTTTCAATTACAGTTAAATTATGCCAAAGCTGAGCATTAATCCCAAATCTTGTTGTATTAGTTATGGAGATCCTGACTGGATATATCCAAGAAGCAGTACTTTGGTGTATGAATTTTGCAGATGATATTCTTCTTATTGATAAGACTAGAAAAGGGGCTAAGATAAAGCTCGAGTTATGAAATATTATCTTAAAATCTAAAGATTTTCGTTTTAGCAAATAAAAAATTGAATATATGGAGTACAAATTTAAGCAAAAAAATAAACACTTGTATTGATGAGATGACAGTTGATCAAATTATTAGCAAGAGTGAGCGATTTATATAACTTAAATCAATTATGTAAAATAACGATGAAATAGATTAGGATGTTATCAACAAAATTCAAGCAAGATTGTAAAAATGAAAAAATATTTCTAGTGCGTTATGTGATAAAACAATTTCACTTCAACTTAAAAGTAAATTCTATAGAATAATTATAAGATCAGTAGTATTATATGGTGCAGAATGCTGACTCACAAAATAAAAACACATAAGTGAAATAAGTATCATAGAGATGATGTTAAGAAGAATGAGTGGGTATACACGAAAAGATAGGATGGAAAATAAGTATATCTGCGAAAAAATTAGGGTAGCTCAGTTGAGAATAAGCTCAGGTAGAGTTAGCTTAGACGATTTGGACATATAAATCGTAGGCTTATGGAAGCTGCAATAAGGAAAATTGAGTTATTAGATTTTATCTGTATTAAAAAAAGAAAAATCAAATAAGACATAACAAGAAACCATCAAAAAAGATCTCACATATTTTAAAATAAATAATGACTTGTTATTTGATAGAGTGCAACAAAAATAAAAGATTCAAGAAGCCAACCCCACCTAGTGGGATAAAAGCTTGGTTGTTATTGTTGAGTGTCTGATAAAATACTTAACTGATATGTTGGCTTTATATCAATAGGTCAAATTCAACCTAACCAATAGATCCATCACTTCATACAGACTTACATGAAGAAAACCCTTAACCTAAAAATGGCCAAATAAAACAAGTTTCACAAAAAAAAATCAACTTCTAGAAAACAACCTAATAAACTCCGAAAATTTAGGTAAGATGTGTGAGGTTAAGTTGACATAAAAAAATGATACCAGAGAGAGAGAGAGAGAGAGTTAATTCCATTTTTTATCATATTTGTGTTTGGCTATGCTCCAAACTTAACTGTTATGTTCCAGACTTAACTGTGCTTAACAAGGCTACATAGGATGCAGTGGAATTCACAGTGGCAAAAAAACTGTTCAGTCCTAAGTTTTTGACACTGTCACAAGGATATTGACATAACAATGGACGCTGGAGCAAATACAATAAAAATATTTCTCAAATTTCTAAATAATAGAACTGCTACCATTAATGCTTATAAACATAAGCAATAAGTCAACATCCTTGCGCCCGAATACATTCAAGCTACAATTATTCTTACAGCTATAAGAAAGCCAAGCTTCAATAACCCCCAACTTGCTGGTAGATTTACATTTAACATTAATATACCAAAATAATGTTCAATGCACAAAAAACGTTCAAGCTTGCAATAATTCCATGTAATGTTGGTGAAAAATTCTAGTGTAAGCAAATAAAAATAGATGCATGAAGAAGAAAATATGGCACATAAATCAATAGTCAAAAGATTTACCTAATGAATCTTTCCAAATACTCTCTTCACTGCCCAGAATACAAGACATATTTGCAATGATTTCAGCATTAAATGCCTTAGCAATATTAGGCAACTTAAGGGATTCACATCTTGAAGCACTAGAAATCTCATTCACTGCCTAAGCAAAAGGAAACTATAAATCTTACAATAAAATAGGTAACATCAGAAAAATAAGAAAATTGCTACATGACAGAAGTTTGGCCAAAGGAATTGAAGGAAAATTAGAATTCAATTTCAGCCAAAGCAAAGATAATACTCAAAAAAGAATAAACACATAATTTTTAATGCATATCAATGCCAGAGCCATGACAACAGAGACGACAATCAATTTAAACGTACAATAGCATTTTTTAGACATGACTATAAAGACAGCAAAAAAGAAGAAAGCTTACAATTTGACTGCATAAAGATATGTAAAAATAAAAAAAAAATATTTCAAGGACCAGCACCATGACCATCAATTCAACAATCAAACAATTTAGCTATTGGGCGTGAGGCACTAGCGACTTGGCTTGATTTTGGATCCAAGTTGTTAGGGACACAGATCACATAATTTGACGACCAAGAAGACATTATATTGCTTAATTCAAATTCAAATTAATTAAGACTAATTGGTGATTTTCATATTAATTGCATCAAATTTGATTTGAGTTGATTTGATTTGAAAAAAGAACGGAGCTGGTTTGAAAAGATTTGAAGACAACTAAATTTAGAGCTGGTTTTATTTTATTATAATAAAATTAGCTTTATTTTACTCTAAGCTTATTTAGTATTTTATTTTTGGCATTGACCATTTATTTTTAATTTTATTAAGGAGTTGATATTCCAATAAAGGATATGGTATAGTTAGCCTTAAGTTTTCATCCATAAAGAGCCCAATTATCCTATTTAGTTTGAGTTGAAAAAAATCAACTACTTTCCCCTACCATATCCATTAACCGTGTCTGCTTCTCTCCTCCTTCCCATCTCTATGAATCCAACCTCATCCATCCATTTATGCATGTGCATCGCACTCTACAGCCCCCACTTCATTGTGATTTTGCAACCCCGCTATTCTACCTAGGGGTGGCAATATATGACCCGACCTGTGAACCCGACCCGAACCCAACCTGAACCTGACCCACAAATTTCGAGCAGGGGTCATGAATTTTGACCCATTTATTAAAAATGTCGGGTTCGGGTTGGAAATAATCGGGTCGGGTAGAGTTCAGGTTGGGCATTTATCAAAAAATACTATATAAATGGGTCGGGTCGACCCGCTAACCCGACCCATTTATTAAAAGGGTCGGGGTCGGGTTCGGGTCATGGATTTTGACCTATTTAATAAATGGGTCGGGTTCGAGTTGAGGGTATTGGGGTCAGGTCGAATTCGGGTTCCACTTGAACCAGACCCGCCGACCCATTATGCCGCCCCTAGCTCTACCCCTCCACACACAAAATAATGTGTTTAGCGCATGAACTGCCCAAGGTGAGGACACTTTGCACGACAACTCCAGTTCAGGCTTAGGCGGTGACTGTAGCTCGTACTCCTTCGCCCGGGCACCATGAACGCACATAGATCCCGCATGAAGCTTCCCCCCTCCCATCACTGCGCCTGCATTCCGCCTCCCCACCGCCGGATAGAGCCACTTGTCCTGCTCTCCCCGCCTACGTGTTCCGCCCGAGCGATCCCAGAATCATACAAGCGGTTGCCAGATCTAGTCAATTAGAGACCCCAATTAATTAGGAAGCTGTCTTTGCTCCCTAGCTTTGTGACTCAGGAATAATCACTTTCCAAACCAAATTCATGACTGAATATTTGATTTGAGAAGAAATTATTGGCTCAATTTGATTATTTGGTTTTTCTCTAATTGTGCAACTCTGCATTACTTTTAAGCGACAATTATTATTGGATTAAGTTATGCGACATTTGACATAAATTCCCGAGACCATGGATTTGACATATTGAAGTAAAATCAATACCCTAATCTAATTTAATAATTCTTATTTATTAGATGACTCACTTCAATTTTAATTTTAAAATAATATAATTAATGAGATATAAAATTTTATTTATCATAAAAATATATTTTAGAAAAAAATTTGAGACTAATTGAAATAAATTACTATTTAAATTTGTTGATTATAAATTAAAAATATCATTCACATTTTCGTCTCGCATCAAATTGGTATTAGAGCACTTAGTTTGATCATTTTTATATATTCTGTACTATATTTTTTATTTCATTGTATTTCTCTCGTTGTCTTACATAAACATCATGTGAGTATGAACACTAAAGTAAAAACTCTATTGTCCGACCATATAACTAGGTTTGACCACATAGAAACTATAATTTATACAAGTCGCAATTAATTTTTTTTTTTTAGTGATTCAAATTATTTACCATATAAAAAGGGAAAATAATATGGATATTATTTCAATTATTGTGGTTGGGTCGAGTTGAAGAAGGTTAAATACTCGAAGTTAATGCTTCTTAGCGAACCAAAATATTATATTAGAGATTTAGAAGATCAAAGTCCTTGAGGTAAATTTAGACTATTTAAGACATGGAATAAGATCAAAACTTACGCAAAAGATAAAATTGACTTCTTAGTTCCTAAATAGCATGATTTTTAAATCATACTCATTGCCCCAATTCCAACTCTCGAAATCAATCCTACTGAAATAATAATGACACATCTAGTTCTCTCTCAAAGAAATAGTGACTGAGTTCTCTATAAAGACTTTTATTCTTCCTGAAGAAATAAGACTCAATTCCTTACCAATATTCAATTATATAACAAATTCTAGTTTAGTCGAAAAGAACAAGATGTATGAGGATGAACTTTATGAAGAAGAAGAAAATATAAAATAGAAATTGAAAATAAAATTGAACAAAAAGTTATACACCTGATTCATAAAGAGGAGCAGATCAAAGGTTCGACCGAGACCACTAAATGATTTGGCAATATCAATGACATGATTAATCACATTAAGATGATTATAGGTCATGGTCGTTGTGAGGTCCATAGGTTTCATGCAGTCAAGTACACTTATGCACATCTTGAACTCAATAAAAATTTGATAACCATAAAACTATAAAAGCAGAGAACAAGCAAGACAAAGTGGCTAGTCACTTAGGAACTAGGTCTCTTGAGATTATCACAGGTCTCTCGAGATTATCACGTACTAGTTATACATTTATGATCAAATTGAGTCATCTAGTAGGTACTAGTAGAGTCATAAGTCGAGTTTGCATGAATTTGATTTTCTTTTAATACCGTATAAGAGTCTAAGCTACCGTTCACATTTTCATTTCATTTTATTTCATTACATGTGTCAATCCCTTCAGTTTTAATATTATTAAATAAATAAAATCAACAAAATAATAGTGAGTTATCACAATTATGTGCATTATATTTTTAAATTTAAAATATTTTTATAATAACTTAGATGAATAAATTCTTAAATTTAATTTATTTTAAAATTTTAATTAAATTAGGTTAAGTGAATAAATTTGATTTTATCACTAGATAAAGGAAAGTTGACATATTCAATATTTCAAATCTAATTATTATTGAGATCCAACAGTAATTCCTAAAAAGGCCTTGACCTTTTGTATCTTTTGAGTGTAACATTACCTAAGAGTATCTATAGTCAAAATCCACATTCATATACATAATGAGTTGATTGAATTAATCTTCATTGAGCAAATAATTTGATTTAAATTCGATTAACAATGATACTTAGTTTGATGAAAAGTTTTTACCTTTTTCAGGGCACCCAGAGGCTATGACAAATTGATTTACCCGCTAAGGGATCGAGTTCCTCCCACTTAAGGAGAATTAGTGAGGTACCGATCAAATAATCTGATGGCCAAAATGACATCACATTACTCAATTCAAATCCAAATTAATTTAAGCTAATTGAAAATTTTCATATTAGTTGCATTTAAATTTTGATTTGAGTTGATTTGAGAAAAAAATGGAGCATATTTGGAAACTTTGAAGGCCATCAGATTTGAAATTGATTTTATTTTATTATAATATTTGGCAACAATTGGTGATCAAATTGTCAAGAAGAGTGAGCGCTTTAGATACCTTGGATCAATCATACAAAATGATGGTGAAATAGATAATGACGTTATTAGCAGGATTCAAGCAGGATGGGTAAAATGGAGAAAAGCTTCTGGCGTGTTGTGCGATAAAAAAATCCCATCCAGAATCAAGGGTAAATTTTATAAAATTGTAGTAAGACCAGCGATATATAGTGCTGAATGCTGGCCTGCAAAGAGGAAACATACAAATAAAATAAATGTTACAGAAATGAGGATACTAAAGTGGATGTGTGGATATACACGAAAAGGATAGAATCAGAAATGAGTATATCCGAAAGAAAGTTGGTGTTGCACCAATTGAGGATAAACTTAGAGAAAGTCAGCTTAGATGGTTTGGACATATAAATCAAAGACCGATTGAAAATCCAGTTAGAAAAATTGAGTTATTGGATTTTGCCCATGTACAAAGAGGAAGAGGGAGGCCAAAGAAGACATGACAAGAAATTATAAGGAGTGATCTTAGTTACTTAGACTTAGATAAGAATTTGGTAACTGAAAGAGTGTAATGAAAACAAAGGATTCATGTAGCCGACCCCACCTAGTGGGATTAAGGCTTGGTTGTTGTTGTATAATAAAATTAATTTCAGTTTGTTTGATTTTTTATTTTCAGCATTGACTATTACATTTTCAAATTTTATTAGGAGATCTCTATATATAGAGGTCGCTTTGCATTGTAATAAAGAAACTAATTTTAATTAATGAAATGTGTTCAGAATTTTCTAAGTGCCTAAATCCGAGTTAAAAGATCGACAATCCAATAAAGGAAAGAGTAGGGTAAGCCTTAAGTGAGAATCCTTAAAGAGCCTAATTATTCTTTTCATTCTGAGTTGAAAAAACATCTTCCCCCACTATATCCATTCAATGTGTCTGCTTCTCTCCTCCCTCCCATCATTGTGAATCCGGCCCCACCATCCATCTGTGCATGCACGTTGCATCAAGCAACCGCAACCTCACCGTGACTTTGCATCCCTGCTACTTTACACCTCCCTGTGCGAAAGAATGTGTGTGGTCAGCGCACGAAATGCCCAAACTAATCCTCTACACGGCAGCTCCAATTCAGGCTCAGGCGGCGACTGTGCCTTGTGCAGAGTGCCCTAGCAACATGAAGGCACACCGAGCCTGTGTAAGGCTTTCGCCCTTTCCCCAACTATCCCCATCACCGTGCCCGTGTTCCTGCCAGCTCTAGATCAAGCCGCTTGTCCCACTCTCCTTGCCAATATATGGGTCGACCAGCCGTGTTCTACACTGTGCAAACCCAGAACAGTATAAGCAATCAGTAGAACTGGTCAACTAAAGACCCCAATTAATTAGAAAATTATGTCTTGGTTCCCTAGGTTTGTGGCTCAAGTATAATCACTTCTTAAATCAAATTCATTACTGAATATTCGATTTGAGAAGAAATTCCTGGCTCAATTTGGTTATTTGATCTAGCTCTAATTGTGATGATGCAGGGCCAGATCATACATGTTAGTGACATCGTTATAATCTACAGTCTCAAGCCTAAATTATAAAAATTTATCATCTTATATATAGCTATCATTGTTTTTTTCACATTTTATTTGATTCATTAATTGAATTGAACATTATATTTATGCCAGTGGGAATTCTCACTTTGATGTCCTATATGTATTTTGGCTTAGTTTGAGATTTCTACTTGAATTGGAAAATTTTGATTCAAATAAGATTTAAATTGAAGCATATTTAAGTCAAATTGAGTGAGCCTAGACTTGAAAGGTAATAGAAAGAAAGGGCATCAAGCTGTAATTTCACCATTAAATTCTAGGCATTAAGCCCTAAATTTGATCAAGGCATGAGGGCTTTGTTCTCTAGTTGAGGTGTAGGCACTGAATCGACGGTAAGGAACCGTCTCTGCTTCAAATTGTCTATTACTGAGTCTCGCTATGGCGCATGACGACCTAATTTGCGCGAGATCTTCACCACACCGACCACCTCATCGCCCACAACATGTGTAATCGTCGGCTCCTCCATTCCATCCTCTCTCTATAAAGCACCGCCATGGAGAGTTTGAGAGAGCTACTGTTGATGAGATTTTCATCTATGTTTGAGTTGAGAAAAGTGTTCTCCTTCCTTAGCTGATCTGTGCAGGGGTGTCGGTCGGCATCGGAGCCAAGCTGAGGTTCGCCGGCTTCTTCCAAAGGATAGAGGTTTTTTATTTAGATATAGTTCCCTTATGTTTGCTGTCCAATTCAATGTAATCTAAGCTATGTTGAGTACTCCGTTTCTGTCTTGTTGATCTGCTCTAGTCAATTTGAAGTTATATCATTATAGTTCATTGGGTTTAGTATAATTCTTAAATCCAAAAATTTTCCCAGTTGGCTATGGAATTTCAATTCACAAATAATTTTTCTCTGTCTACTGAAATCATACTCTAGAATGGGTTTTCATGGATTTCACTATTTAATTAATACCTAACAATGCTTCGTTGACATAATCAGCCAGAAATTCATTTTGGACTTGCATAAAGATTACTCTCATGTGAAAGGTAATTCAATTTATGCATCCTACTTAATCACTGTTAACTTGATGGTTTCTATTTTAATTTTGCATATATTTCACTGAATTTTCAAGGAACACATTTAAACTCCTCAAAAAATCCATGAATATTATGTAAATATGTGAATGCTATTGGATGGTATAATTTATTTCAACTTTTGATTAATCTTCTCAAATTAGTAGCATAACATTGCATTTTAAATTACATTTGCATTAGACATTTCAAAATATTCAATAATACATTTTTAAGTCTAATTGTCATGACTGAAGTCTTAAACTGCTTTAATACTTAGGCACAAATCCTTTTATTGGTTGTGTGAATCGCTATAACGATCCACTTGGCATCATGTGCAACAATTACTGCTGTATTTTATCAGCGAGACATTTGACCTGAATTCCTAAGACTCTGGATCTGACTTATTGAAATAAAATTAGCGCTCTGATCTAATTTGATATTTCTTATTTATCAATGATCCACTTTAATTTTAATTTTAAAAAAAAATTAATTAGTAGGATTTAAAATCTTATTTATTATAAAATTATATTTTAAAAAATATTCTGAGTTTAACTGAAATAATTTGCTATGTAATTTTACTGACTATAAATTAAAAATATTATTCACTATTTCATCCCACATCACAAGGAGAATGCTAGAAACTCACATTTACATTTAGAGTGAGCTTTCAAGGAAATATAATTATTCTGGGGTCCAAACCCAAGCAGTCCAAACAAAATACTAAACAACTAGACCGCCAGCATTACTTATCTATTTGTTTAACAAAACTCTAGACAAGTTTTGCCTTTTTACAAAATAATTATTGAACTCACAAAGATAGTTATATCTCTTGTGCTGAAAGGCACTCCAAGTATAGTTATATATTGGCTTCCACAACTTGGTGAAACTGAAATACAACAGCTACAAGAAGAGAGACTATGATGCTTGCCTTTAAAAATGGAACTGTGAGATGAGGACGCTGATGTCTGCCAAGGACCTCCAACTCTGATGAAATAGCCCGCATCTTGAAAGTTTCATAATTAGAAAGACTAGGATAGATGCAGCACTTCTCAAGCAAAAAGAAGCAAGTTGATTATTCACAAAACTAAATCGTGAAATATACAATACCGGCTCCTCTAATAGAGGCAAAATTTCCTTAGCAGCTCCAATATATGACAGCATTGCAGCAAGCACATCAGGAACATGAGAGTTGAGATCCAAATGACGTAATTCTTGACAAAGAGAGTCAATGATATAGTCTGCATTTGCAACAACTAAATGCCCAACCTATTATATGAGCAACACGCCTTCAGCATCACAAAATAATAAGTTATCAAGCTTTATATGTAACAGCTATACTCACGGTGGAATGGCCAGTACTAGTAGAAACAATATGCAATGCAGCATCTGCTGCAGTTCTTATCAGATCAACTGAACAGATGAGATTTTGAAGCAATAAATACAGGGTTGAATGCATAAAGCCGCTTTGTATAAAATTGTTTCCAAGAACTGTACTAAAGACACCTATTCCTTCGATCATAACCTGAATGAAAAAACTGTGTCAAGTCAATATAAGAATGCTGCATGAGGCAAATTTATAAGGACACAAATGCTCAGAAAAAGAAACCAATATCACGGGAAATTGGTGAAAAAATATTACCTGATGCAGTATCCTAGAGTCCCTAAAGAAATGTAAGGACATGTTTTCTTCTGGATCATGTTCCAGCTGATGGGAATTCTGATCTACAGGGAGATCCCATAATTCAGCTGATGTATACTCATGTAGAATGCTCCCAACACAATGAATTAAGTGCTCTTTGGCGTCCTTCACTTCATGAAACTTCCAGGGTAATCTATACTTAGAGCATGTAGGTAGGTCATTACAACATGCCATTGCCTGTGCTACTTTAGCTTCTCTTTCTGCGTTCCTGAACACTTTCATACATGAACTAACCGAATGATCTGCTAATCCATATATTATTTCATTTATCATACAAATCGCAACACTAGTCTGACGCATAAGCTGTCCCAAGCCACCTTGGGAATACCAATATTGCCAGCTTTGTTTATTTTGACCTTTTAATCTGATGTCAGAAATAAGTTTCCGAGGACGTTCTAGAAGATTGTCAATGAAGGGAAGTAAAGATAGGTCATCTCTATCCCCTATCAAACAATGAACAAGATAACATAGAGGATTACAAATTTGAATAAACTAAAACAAAAATCATGAACATTTTTCATGAAATATATTGGATTAATGCTTTCTAAACACTAAAATAAAAAAGATTTTGTATTTTCAAAACAACAGTATAAACAACCTGAAACAACCATATATTATATAAATCAAAAATGCCCTACCTGATAGTATTGAGAGTCCAAGAAGTCTAAGAATTCCTGCAAGAGCCACATATAATTTCTGACTACCAACGTTTACGAACCAAGGAGGCATCCGAGGTAAGTGATAATCATGAGGTATGTTTTCTGTAGTTCTTGAGGACATCTCAGAGATAAGAGGCAAGGAGGCATCATTTATACCAAGATCTGCATCCCTAGAAAGACTGCCAGCCTTCAGCTCAGCAACAGAAAGTAGGTACCCAATTGGGAGAGGCTTTGATGAAATAAGCTTATCAATGGAGCCAGCAAATTGCGAACTATGACCAAAAGCTAGCATCAGAACATCCAAGAAACTAGCTGCCTTCATCTGGAGACCAGGTTAGAAAATAAAAGACTAGCACCCATAAAATATCACGCAAACGAATAACTCTTAGGCTCTGTTTGGTGCGAGGACTAAATCAGGACCAAAATGATACTAATTTAAAAAATAACAATAATAATAATAAATAAATTTTTTTAATCATTCTACACAAATTCTAATATAAAAAATATTAATTTACTTCACATACTCAATAATTTTCAATAAAAAATTAATTTTATTTTATATCCTAAACCAAAATACTTGATTCGAATATTTTGGTCTAGGATATGAAATAAAGTATATATTTTTATTGAAAATTATTGAGTATGTGATGTAAAATAATATTTTTTTATATTAGAATTTGTGTAGAATAATTAAAAAAATTTATTTATTATTATTATTATTTTTTTAAATTAGTATCATTTTGGTCCTAATTTGGTTCTCGCGCCAAAAAGGGCCTTAGTCTTCTGTGCAGGAATAACTAAATCTTCTACATAGTTACTCGTTCACCTGTAAATAACATATTTAAAGTAGCAAAGCACAAGCAACGAAATGGAGAGCATAACTTTCACCTCTTTTCAAAAAAAAAAAAGCACAGCATCTCAATTTTTCCACTACTCAGTTAAAAACTTTAAGAAGATACGGATAAACAAAAGATCATGGTAGCACTAAAAGAACTCAATCTAATGAAGGTTGGATGATGACAGCCATTAAATTCACCATAGAAAACCTTCTCTTAGAAACCATTCTAATTGACTACATCAAACCTGGGATAACATATGCCTAGAATAGGCCAAACTATCCAAGAACGTGCTTAAAAAGGTACCAGATAAGGCATACAATATAATATTACTAGTATTACAACTATTTCTGTAGAATTTATTTTTAAATTTAAGTGAAATTTTTATCAACACATTAGAAATATCTCGCCACTTTAGCTATTCTGCTTTGATTATATTGATAATATTACCATCTACTTCACCGTCATTTTGTATAATTTATCCAATCTCCAAAGTATTTAAATTGCTCACTCTTCCTAATAACTTGATCATCAATTTATCATCTCACAAATACAAATGCTTCTATCTTAAATAAAATGGCACTTTATACATTCAATTTTTGATCTACTAAGACGAAAATCTTTAGATTATAAGGTATTTCTCCATAACTTAAATTTTGTCTTAACCACTTTGCTAGTCTTATCAATAAGGACAATATTACCTGCGAAAAACATACATCAAGGCACTGTTTCTTAGATGTGCTAAGTCAGGGCCTTTATAACTAATGCACAAAGATATAAAATTAAAGCTAAGCCTTATTGTAATCCATTTATAAATGAAAAATCCTTAAATAAACCTGAACTTTTCCATTAAACCCCTCAGCGAATGAATAGCTTTTATAATGGATCTATCAGACATAAAACTAAACTGGTCTTGAGGCACCACCTTAGTATCACAACGTAATTTCTGATCAATTACCCATTCCCAAAATTTTAAAATATAACTCATTAATTTAATACCTTACAATTGACATAATTTTGTGGACATTTTACATTTGTTTAGTCTTCAAAATTATATTAAATAATTTCGTGAGCCAAGACATTTCATCTCCACATCTATTGAGATATCACTCAATCCAATTACTTTCTTACACTTTATCTTTTTTAAAGCCTCACAAACTTCAGCTTTACTAACACGCCAAATGTAACAACAATTTCTATTCTCTTTTTAAATGTTAAATTTCGTAAAATTAAATGTATTGTCACAACCATCATTAAAATGTTTTTGAAAATAATTCATATATATTAGATATCTTCTTTCTTAAAATATACTTTGTGATCATCACTCATAATATATTTTAAGTTTATATATGCAATTTTCTCCTTTTTGTGTCTAATTTTCTATATAAATCCCCAAATGTCATATTTCTTGTAGTATAGATTTTTATTATTAAGAACCTTTCTTTTAGATTCTCCTACCACTTTCTTCGTCGCCTTGCTAATGAAGTTAACAACTATCAATCATATAAGATCAGTTTCTCCCTTAATGTCCCACTGCCTAAGTTCTACAACTTTTCACTTAAAATATTCTTAACTTCATTCTCCATATTCCACCATTGAGTCCGAGAATGTCGTTTCAACTTACTATTTTTTCCAAGCTCTTTATCTTGAGATTTGAGATCATAACTAATACTGGGGAGTCAATTATTTACTTTGGATGATCTTAAAATTTTTACACTCCAAGCGATCTTATTTTCTTAGAAAAAAATTAATTTGCGATTTAGAAAACCCACTCTTGTAAGAAATAATATGCTCATCTCTTTTTCTAAATAAAGTATTAGCAATTATAAAATTATAAGCTTGAGAGAACTCCAAAATGGTTTTATCCTCCTTATTAGCCTCCCTAAAATTATACCCATCATGGATGTTATTCAATGTCTCAGAAAGATATCCAACATGTCCATTTAGATATTCTCCAATACATATTCTTTCATCCTGAGGTATCTTTTATATCAATTTCATTCTAAATTATTCTAATTTTTTTTTTAGACTTACATCCAAACCTCCTTGGGGGACGTAAACATTTATAATGTTAATGGTTATGTCATAATTTTTAAAAGTATAATTCTATTTTCATTTTTCTTGACTTTTACTACATGATCCTTAAGGCTTATCCAGAATTATGCTGACCTCATTCCTAGTTTTATTCTTATCAAAGTACCAAAACTCGAAGTCTAAACTATTAATATCTTTGGCTTTCTTTTCCACCCATTTTATTTTTTATAGACAGAATATTAATCATCCTATATATCATGATATTCATCAATTCCATTAACTTGCTCGTTAAAGTGCTTATATTCCAAATACCTAACCTTATTATAATATCTTGAATCTAAGTGGGGATGTAGGCCTAGTTGGGCCAAACCACTTAAATCTTTGTGGTGTGCTATTTTCTTTTCTTGTAATTCATTTTCTGCCACATGATCTTCGTCACCCTTGTAGTTTTTTAAGTACCAAATCCACCTGCCACTAACCACTTGAGTGTGCCACAAGCTTTCATAATCACTTAGAATACCAATTATGAGGGAAGTACAATACCAAGACAAGAACTCAAAGCAACTCCAAGTAAGGCAATTACCATGGGAAAAAAATCAGCTATTAAAAACTAAAATTAGGGATAAAATGCAAACTTAATAATGCGGTTGAACTCAAAACTCAATCTTTCCCAAAACTAAAATTTAGAAGTCATTTCAAATAACAAACAAAGCTTACATACAGGTGAACAAAAATTGTGATCAGCCACAAGCTTCGGACCTGCATAATACATTAATGCAAGCAATCTTCTGGAATATGAAATCGCAACTGCTTCCTCACCCCCAATAATAACCTTTGGAAGTCTTTCCACAAATCTGCTAAAAGGTTAATTAGTATATCTGCAATAACTACCTTCTTTTTTTAAAAAAATTGAATAACCATCGAATAACCATCATTTTTTTGCTGATATAAGAGGAGCTTGCCTGGTAAATAATTCAGAAAACTCGGTTTCCCTCAAAACGTTTCTGCCAGGCATGAAGAGAAAGTTAAGGGAATTTTGTGCAGCAGTAGACACAACATCTGAATCATCAACAGCCAGAGCACACAAACATTCCTACAATTTTGGAGAGGATATTTTGTCAAGCTCTATTTTAACAACATTGACACCTGATATGCAAACACAAACGCACAGGTCAAAGTGGCATCAGCCAATCAAAATGTAAGAACATGGTGTGGGGATTAGACTTTCTGGTGCAGTTATAAATAGTGCTCCCTCATCTACGCAATTGCTGCCTGTTGTATTCAATGCCTGAGGGTTGGTAATGGCCTTTAAACTTTGGTGGGAGGGAAGTGGAAGAGCAAGGAGTTTGTCAGATATGAACAACAACAACAATAATAAAGTTTAATTCCAAAGCAGTTGGGGTCAGATACATGAATTTCCTAATAAAATCAAGAACAAAAATCAAATAATGACGACGAAATTTTTTTCTTGTGTTTTTTTATTGGAAGGGGGGGTTGGGCAGGAGAGGGGGTATTGGGGTAGAGTAAACTATCACACAATCACTCAGACAACAAATTGACGGTAAGGACAACAGACAATTCTAGAATTTAGGTCTAAAATAATAATAGTAATAATAATTGTAATAATGATGATAATAATATATGTTTTTCTATAAAACACGAACACTTCTAAGAAAGTCCGTAGCAGTGTCGGACATATGTCGAACATAGATACAACGAAACATGTGTTAAACACAACAAAAATCATTCCCATTTACAAAAAAATAAAAAGAAAAAATTCAAAACACGTGTCAAACACAGCTGACCACCTTAGGGACACTTTAGGACACTTAGGGACATGACTCAAAAAATCTTGGTTCAGATTTTTAAAATCTAGTTTAGGGTAAAAAGTCAGATTAGTTTAAAAACTTTCACTCTATCCCATGCTGGCCATGCCAACCCTAATTCTGAAAGGTCACGGCCTTGCGTCAACCCTCTCCTTTGTGTCAGGGAGCTTCACCATGGCCACCACGTGAGGGAGCTTCGTCGTCAGCCACTGTATGAGGGAGCTTCACTGCCAGCCACTTTGCAATCAAGATCTGCGTCTTCTCCTTCTTCCTCCTCCTCCATTCTTTGTTTCTTCTTCTTCTTCCTCCATTCATTCTCTTTCTTCTTCCTTTTTTTCGTCCATTCATTCTCCGTTTCTTCCTCCTTCCTCCATTCATCGTGTATTTCTTCTTCCTTCTCTGTATTTTCCTTCTTCTTATTCTCCTTCCTCCATTCACCAACTTCTCCTTGCCCCATTAACTCTCAATTTCTTCTTGTCCCCCCATTCACTCCTTGTTTCTTCTTCTTCCTCCATTTATTCCTCCATGCATTTTCTATTTCTTCATCCTTTTCTGTATTTTTTCTTCTTCTTCTTCTTCTCCTTCCTCCATTCTCCTACTTCTTCTTTTCCCCCTCCATTCATTCTCTATTTGTTCTTCTTCTTCCCTCATGCACTCACTATTTCTTCCTTCATAGTTTTGTATTTATATTATTTTTTAATGCTTAAGTCTATCATATAGTTTAATGAAATAATCATGTGTCATTATGTGGCTATTGCAAATGATGATTCTCTTATCTTTTTAGTAAAGTATGTCTAAATGCCTAAATGAATATTGCATTTCTTATATTTAATTAATAGTATTAAATGCATTTACTTTTTTGCAATTTTTCTATCATATATATTTAATAAATATGTTAATAAGTTAATATAAAGGATTGTTTGAGAAAGATTGGGATAACGATAACCTTTGATGTGATATTTTTATTTTGAGATTCGTAAAAGATTTGAAATAAATTTAATTTTAATTTGGGATGTATGTAAAATATATGTAGGATGTGAAATAAAGTTAATTTTAACATTAAAGTTTGTACAGAATTTGAAATATTGTTAATAAATGATAACTTGATATCTTCAATCTGACATTTATCTAAAATCCTTCATTTTTATATAATTGAAAAGCTTATTTTTGCAGTATTATACTTGCTTTAATCAACAATGCCTCTTCTTACTTGTTTGATGAGTATATTTCCTTAACTATCATACATTATATTATTTTGAGAACTTATTAATGTATATTTGATTAATTTAAATATTTACCAATTTAAGCATGTCGTTTATACCCACCTCATTGGTAACATATTTTTTCCAGGCTATTAAGAATAAGGAAGTAAAATAGATTTTTGTTTCTTTTGATTTTAATATGTATAATGATTCTATTATATGACATCTCGTACTAGCTAATATTGGGATAATGGATATATCATCAAATTAGATCCACAATATAAGCAATAGATAGAACCAAATGGTGAATGTGCTAAATAACAATAAGACAATAACAAAAAGAAAATTACATAACAAAAAGAAGATTACATAAAAAGAGAGGAGACTTATAAAACTAGAAATAGAAGAAAAGAAGAGCACTTTACAAAATACATCAAAGAGAGAAATAGAGAGGCATTGATTTTTCGCTACCCTTCATACTTGCAGAAGCCCTCTATTTATCATTGTTGAGGGATGCTTCAGACGTGACCAATTTTTCCAATATGCTTTGCGAGACAGACTCCAAACTTTTCACATCCATTTATTTGGGATAAATAAGATTTTATTATATTAGAAGAATTCAAACTATCATTTGTCTCTTTTACGGTACTGCACCTTTAACGTTTTATGGAATTATTGGCCATATATCAATTGATGAAATCTTTTATTTTTCTTATTATTTGGTAAAGACAAAATCATTATATCAAAAAACTTTCATTGTGAAAATTTCATTTTGGTCTTGACTTTCTGCGACACTCATGGTATCAGAACTAGATCTTGAAGAGTGTTCTGAAAAAAAATTTAGGAAATGCCTTTTGGTATCTTTTAGGCATCTCATCATCTCGTCGGGAGTCTTTTGTATTCCAAAGAATACTTCCTCATATACATTCTTTCCTTCAATTTCTCTAATGGTGATTCTTTCAATTATTTTTTCTATTTTTCTTTTAATACAATTTTGTTCCACCATTTTTTGAAAAAATTCTTTTAAGGCTTAAAAAATTTAACTCATCTTTTTCATATTCTATTGTCCATACCCATATCCATGAAATTCTACATTCAATAAAAAAAGTATAGAAAGTATTTTAGTTATTAAATTAGAACTTTTTTATATGCGGTCTTCATTCTACCCATTCTCTGCATAAATTTTTAATTTGTTTAGGTAAAATGTCTAATTCTTTCCCGAACTTTCTCCATTCTAAAAAACATTAAGGAATATCCATCCCAATTACTTCTAGCATTATAACAATTATCTAGAAGTGTTTTCTTTTAGGAACTCAAGGTATAAAATGTTAGTCTAGGAACAATTTCTTGATGCTAAAGAACAAACAATTAATCTTTTATCAGAAAATAATCTAGCGGGATATTTGACGAAATATAAATTTATTTATATAAGATAAATTCAAATAGCACTTAAGCCATTAATCTTAAGAGGATTAAATTCCTCAATTCTTGCTTGTCTTAGACCTTGTTTGGCTGGAGGTCAAAAAAGCCTCAAATACCTCCAAAAATACTTTCATTAATATTTTATATTTATTTCACATTATATGTAAATTTAAATATTAAAAATTAACTTTATTTCACATTAAACACAAATCTTAACCTTAAAAATTACCTTTATTTTACATCTCACATAATTTTAATAATTTTTTTTTATCTTACATTCAACATAATTCTCAATAATAAAATAACTTTATTTTCACATCAAATTATTAAAATATTTTTTTTCTTTCTATGTCAAAACAACTTCAAACAGCTCCAAAATATACTCCAACTAAATGAGACCTTAGGCCATGTTTGGCAATGAGCTAAAAAGCATGACTAAAATTAGCCATAACCAAAATCTTAAATTTATTTTAAAAAAACTTAAAAAATTATTTTATATCTCATCTCACACAAATTTCAACATTAAACAATCACTTTATTTCACATCCAACACAATTCTCAATATATCAATCAACTTTTTTCACATCCTATACAATTTTTAATATAACCAACTTACTTTACTTCACATCATACACATTTTTCAAAAATGACTAAAAATTTCAACCAAATCTTCTTTTTTTTCTTATTACCAAACAGAGCCTTAGAGAAGGCAGATTGAGTAAGTTATAGAGATGAGTCTGTGCCATGGACCAATCTATTTTAATACTTTCCCAAATCTTAATCTCTTTAGCAGATGTTAATATATTTGAAGTTGGAAAATTAAATCTACAACTTCATGGATATGACTTTCTTCCAGGATCGGAAACTATAAATGTATTCTATAGGATTTATTTTAAGTTGATGAATACATTAAGCCTTGACATTAAAAAATAACCAAATCCAAGTGAAAAAAACAACATTAATAACAACAAATTTGTTAATTTCACAAATAACAAATTTGTTAACTTCACAAATAACAAATTTGTTATTTTCTTCGCTTAGCAATTATTAGTTACCTCATATTATTGTTGCCAATAGCTATCTTCTATTAGCAACAAAGGGTATGTTAGCCCTTCAACTGCTCACTTAGAAAATGTTCTTTACAGTCCTCATTCTCCACTTAACTTATTTTGCATTCATTAAATCGCTTTTTATAATTATTCAATTACCTTTTATCCTTCTAATTGTGCCAAGGTCTTAGGGCCAAGAAAAAAGTTAGTGGCAGAGATCAAGCCGATAGAATCTATTATTTGACCAATCATAATACTATGCTCTAACTTCTCTTCAAACATCTTAGTCTCCCTAATCTCCCAGTATAAATGGCACATTGGCACAGTAATCTCAACCACCCCTCCTAGCAGTTGAAGAGTTTGTGCATCAACTTAGTTTTGTGTCAATGTTTGAGTGTAATGTTTGTGACTTTAGGAAGCATCTTAGACTATATTTTCCTTCTAATGTCCACTGTTAGTGGAAAGGCTCCTCTTAATCTAATTCATTCAAACAAAAGCCACCCTTGTACCAATTCGTTTGGGATGTCGTTACGTTGTTAATTTTGTTGATTCTCTTATGTTAAACAGATGCATTCGTCAGAGAGTCATTTTGAGGTGTCATACATCTTTAAAACCTTTTACAAAGAAATAAAACTAACTTTTGACCTTTCTTAAAATTACTTATACGGACAATTATTTTGAGTATGCCAAGTCTGAGTTTACCGTTTTGTGACACCAAAGGGATTTTTCATCAGATTTCTTGTAATTATTCATCTCAACGAAATAGTGTACTGAAACTCAAACATCACCATCTATGAAGCACCAATACTTCGTGGAGCCTAACGTATCCGTATCGTATCCGTATTGGATACCGATACTCCCCGATACTCCACCGATACGTATCCGATACGCCACATGGCGTATCGATTTTTATTTTTAATTTTTAAAAATCCGATACTCGCCCGATACTCGCCCGATACTTGCCTGATACTTGCCCGATACTTGCCCGATACTTGCCTGATACTTTTCGATACTTCTAATTAAAGAAAAAAATATTGAAACAGTTGGTTTGGCCTACACGATAAAAAATAAAAAATATATTATACATAAAACACAACTCATGCATAGACTCAAATAATAAGATTGAGAGATATACTGAACTCACACAATTGGGATTACAAAATGCTTAATGCACGCTAGTGTTTCAGCAATAGAAAAAAAATTTGGTATTTACAAGCGACTGTATTATTTAGTTTTTCTATATCAACCATATTATCTTTGCTTCTGTTAGACACCGATCACTTTCTTTTTACTTTAATCAAACTCATATTATGAAAACGATAGAACTTTAATCTTTTTTATTTTGTTTATTTATTTAGTTAACACTCAGAGAGAGGAGAGCATATATCTACTTTAATTGGATTAGTATATATGAGTTTATGTCACATTATCTATGTTCTTTTCAATTATATGTCATTTGCATTGAGCTAATTAATTTAAATCGAATTTAAATTAAAACTGAAACTAATTTACTGAAATATATTTAAACTCTCATCTCACTTAGATGATTTGTGATACATTGAAAGTAATTAAATAAATTTAAAATATTATTTTAATTTAAAATTTTTTAAACTCAATAGTTGTTGAAAGATATTTTTATTTTTTATAGTTCAATTGTCTAATTTTTTTAGTGATATTAATAATATTTAAAAATATATAATTAATTTAAAAAAAAATTGAAAGATATTTTTGAAAATTATAACAACAAAATGTATAAGCTAGTATAATCTATCATAAATTTATATCTTAAATATGAGAATATGACGTATTATACATAAATATAACAGTCGTATCCTGACGTATCCGTATCATACTTTTTTTAAGTTTGGCGTATCGTCGTATCCGTATCGTATCGTATCCGTATCGCCGTATCGTACTCGTGCTTCATAGATCACCATTTGCTTGATATTACTTGTACCTAAATATTTCAGATGAATGCTCCCTATTCTTCCCCTCAAAATTCAGGCAGTCCTCACTGACTATTTTTTAAATAAAGGCTTGTTCTCTAATAGTACTAGTAATAAATCTCCTCAATCCATTCAATATCTTGATAAACCGTTATTCCCAATTGTCCCCTTTGTCTTCAGATGCATTTGTTTAGGCTATGTCTCCCATCCTTCAATTGATAAACTCTTTCGTAGAGCTACTCAACACATTCCTATGTTACTTTCCAACTCATAAAAGGTATCTATGTTATGATCCTATATATCAAAAATTCTATATCCGCTAATGTTATTTTCTTTGAATCAACTGTCTGCTTCTCAAAGGACTCAACCATTCTCACTTTGTTCCTCTACCTTCAACATCTCCTATAATATGGATCATCTCATTCAGGTATCTACCTACTGCTCTCAAGCGACCATTACTCCATCACCAGTATTGTTGAGAGGTTCTGATGAACCGACAGACACTAATCCCACTTCCAACTTATCTATTACTTTTGCTATGACCTCCGCCTCATATACCTATTCATTGGACCTTATTACCTTATATAGCGATAAATGCATTCCTACCATTCCTTTCTATTCTCACTTGATATTAGACTATTTATTTTCACCTTTCTTTTATTCTTGCTTTATCTACTACAAGCATGCCTAAATCTTACCATGAAAACCGTAGATACTTGAATGGATGGATGAAGGGATGTCGGCTTTGATCAGCAAAGGTACTTGGGATCTAGTCTGTTCCATTTGGCATTCATCCAGTTTCAACATATAGGTCTTCATTGTCAAGTTCAACCCTAATAGGACAATTGATAATTATAAGGCCCACTTTGAGGTAAAAGGGTTTGATCATGGTATAAGAGAAATGATCAACTTGATATTGAAGCTTATTCAGGTGTTGATTATGCCGGGTTCGTTAATGATAGAAAGTCAAGATACAATATTCGTATGGGAGGAAATCTCGTAACAAGAAAAAGTAAAAAGTAAGGGTCACAACAAGATCCAACAATGAAACTGAATATAAAGCAACAACTTACAATGCTTGTGAGATGATGTGATACGATTTTCTTGTTGAGTAGCCTATAGATTGCTAGTAATCTTGTATTTAGTGAGCATACTAAACACGATAAGGCTAACTGTTACTTCATCATGGAGGTTATGTTATCAAGGAAGATTGTCATACCTCAAGACAAAACTAAGGCCCTGTTTGGCGTGAGGACCAAAACAGGACCAAAACACGACCAAAATGGTACTACTTTAAAAAACAACAATAATAATAATAAATAAATTTTTTAAATCATTTTACACAAATTCAAATATAAAAAATACTATTTTACTTTACATACTCAATAATTTAAAATAAAAATATCAACTTTATTTCACATTCTAGACCAAAATATTCAAATCGAGTATTTTGATCTAAGATGTGAAATAAAGTTTATATTTTTATTAAAAATTATTGAGTATGTGAAGTAAAATATTATTTTTTATATTAAAATTTGTGTAGAATAATTAAAATAATTTATTTATTATTATTATTGTTATTTTTTAAACTAGTACTATTTTGGTCCTGTTTTGGTTCTCGCGCCAAACAGGGCCTAAGGGTTAACCAGCAGATATCTTTACTAAGGTTTTAAAGCCTACTCAGTTTTCTACTCTTTACGAAGTTGAATTCATGAACGCAAAAGAGTGCAAACACAATATAAAACAATTCTAGCTATATTCTTATACAACTAGAAGAGAAAATATCATAGACAATAATCTAACAAATTTTTAACATGATAGCACTCTCTTACGGTTGCCACAAGACGGGAAACTAACTAAATTGTAGGAGTTGTTTGACTTTCTTCATTAAGAAATTGCATGTTCTAGATAGCTAGCAGAAAGTTGATTTCTCTACTAGTACTCATCTACTCGAGGACTTCAAAAGGTTGAAAGATTACAAAATTTTTTTTTTGATAGTCCATTGAATTACAAATTGCCTTAACTCTAAATCTCACCTTACAGCAACAATGTCACTCCACTAGCGCCTTTGAAGATTGCCCTTCTCTGGCTCTTTATAGCAAGAAGAAAAAGCAACAGATTATCAAAGAATGTCGAGAATAATATTACAATAGTTTGAGAGGAGGCTGACGTAGCCACTCCCAAACAATCATCATTGGAGTATATTGCTTTCATATCTAGATTCTTAAAAACTTCATTTCTTCAACCTTAATAGAAACCTCATATCTCTTACCTTTAAAACAACTCATTTCTTTGAATTTTTTAAAAAAGAACTCCTTCCTTCGACCATAGTTTCTAAAGCCTATCACCATCGAAGGTTTCCTACTTCTTACAGTTCAAACCTTGTCGAGAATTCACTTTCATAAAGGACTAACAACACATGAAAAACTGATGAGCCTCTTCGTTCATGACTTTGACAACATCTTCAATGAGTTTTTTTCAAGAACTACTTTCATTGACTCGTCGTCGAACCTCCTCCAGCCTCACAAGAAGGGATATCATTACAGTAAGTTGTGAATATACATGTAGAATCATTGGTAGTCAACAAAAAATTGTATTACCTAATATACACAAGTGGTGCCCCTAACCTATTAGCCTAAGCTTTGGGTCAATAAACGTCCATTCACTTGTATGTATGGACTAACTTGAGCCTCTAGATATTCCTCCAATAATAAGTGGTATCGGGACTGACGATTCGGCTAGAATAAAATGGTTCGTATAGGTACTCACATGGATAGCATTGTCCCTAACATGATTCTGTGAAATCCAAGAGTACTTGACTCTCACTGAGGCAGCAGGTGGTTTTGTGACTCTTGCTAGGCATGCATTTGATTAAAATGGCCCATTTGGATGAGACAGACTAATGTGAATTGATTTTCTTATGAGGGAATTCTTGGAAATACACATACAGAATTATTCCTCATTGGTAGACAACTTGTGGTACTTAATATATAAGAAGTAGCCCTCACTTACTAGCCTAGGCTTCTATTCACTCCATTAGTAAAACTTTCTTATTGCATTCACCTCACAGGCTCCTACATTATAAATAGAAGGGTTATCAGAATATGACATGAAAAAACTACTACCTTATAAGGAAGGAACTTTATTCACTTCATTAATACGATTTTCTTATTGTACTCACGTCATAGACTCCTACATTATAAATAGAAGGGTTATTAGAATGTGACATGAAAAAACAACTACCATGACTACAAGAGTCCGTCTTGTCACCTCATGTCCAAGCTTAATGGAGAAGATTTATAATGTACAACCATATGTCAATTTTTAAAGCTATGCAGAGCTGCCGTTAAAATATTTCTCTAACCTATATATTTTTAAACAATAATTATAGCACAATCAACCATTTGAAAGTTAAAGCAATCTATAAGAATGACCAGTGTCAAAGTATCAGGACTTCCATAAAGGGTAACAATACTGGAAAGTTGTCCAAACATTACTACACTAAAAAGATATAAGACCACTTAACAAAGCTCAATCCTTCTGATAGCCAATCCAAAGAAGAGGAACCAATGGAGGATACTTACTAAAAGCATTAATTTACTCTTTTCCAGCGTACAGCTACAGTTTGACAACAAACCAATGCTACCATCAACAACAGCTGTCCTCACCTTCTCAGACGGATGAATGCAAAGCTGTCACAAGAAAATGAATGTCAATGACTGGAAACATCATCACAGGCCCATTCTTCAGAATTCAGACATTTATCAAAGTCACAATTCAACTTTGGCAGTTAATGTAGATAATAAAAGGGTAGTGAAAGATCATACATGTGGAAAGGTAGCAGACAATAGTTTGTTAACATTTGCAGAAGTTTGATCTATCCACTCCTTGGTCCGCTGCACATATAATGATTTTCTTTCAAAGTAATTATCATGAAGTTTTTCCTTTTTATCATCTTTTGAAGGAATCAGTTCTGCGGATTGACATATTGAATTTTCTGAACAATCGTGATGACTGGTAGGTAATCGCCGGAGTGCATCCAGAACAGTTTGGGTTAAGGTATTTTTGTCTGAATAAATTGATTTGATCACATTTGTGGATGTCTGCAGTGCACTGTGGTTAGCCTCATCTCTTAAAACTATTATCAAAAACTCACTTAAACCAAAAATAGCATGTTCAACAGTCCCTGCATTTCCTGCCGCACCACTTATCATATTCTTTGTCACAAGCAAAGCTTTTGAAAAGCGACTGGTTATACCGGGAAGAAAAAAGGCAAGAGCATCAGCAGTACCGACCTTCAAAGTAGACAATATATGTTCAGCTGGCTGCCACAAACTAGACGATCACATAGAAAAGGAAATCTAAGCACATCTTGCGAAAAAGTCAACCAAGGTATATAGGCACTATGCATGATAACATGTTCTACTTAGTAATGTTCTAATCATTAATGATATTCAATCAGTAAGAGTGTAGCATACAAAATTCCACTAAATAGCAAAAATAGCCATCAAAAAGGAAACAATGACATGAATTAAAGCTTTGGTGGAAGTATCATTAAATCACATATAATAATGCAATTCAAATTTCATCTTTAGAAAGTGAAGGGACAAATAAAAGATATAAAAAAACTGAAATTTTTAACAACTTGATGCAGACATAAATAGGAACCTCTGATCAAGTTCTTCACATAGCAAGTTATCAATGAAAGGTACTTGGGGCTTTCTGTATGCAAGCACGAGTGCCTATGAGTATTCTTGCAGAATTTTTTATGGTAGAAATTTACCTTCGCAACAAGTACACGAAGTGTAAGAAATGCCTCTTTCCGAAGATTTACACTTCCACGTTGCCCTCTAGCAGCTTCCACTTCTCCAACCTTATCAAAATAACCACCATAAGATGAAGCATTCCTATGTGTATTTGCTCACTAAATTTAAAGTACAAATCTATGAACAAGAATTATGCAATAAAAAGGTAGACTAACATGATTCCACATGATTAATTAACAAATAAGGAAATTAAAAAGATCATTGTTTTTGTTACCTGAAGAAGAAGAGATAGCCAATGACCTACTGCAATAGAAGCATCCTTTGATCGAAGAAACGCAAGCAAACATTCTTTTGGTTCTTCATACCAAAACGCACTAGGTAGACAATCTTGCAAAGTGCTGATCATAGTAGGCAACAAGAACAGTTCTTTGCATGAGCAAGATTCAACTGAACAAGGTTGTAGCATAAGAAGCATAGCCTTTAAGCATCTAATAATCCCTACACGAAACTCCTCGGACACCTCAGATGCTGAAAGCAATGCCGCAGACGTTAATTTCTTCATCACCATAGACATCTGAGGAGAAAAACATGAATGTGTTATTAAATGATTCACAAACTTCTATCAAAGAATTCAGAAAGAGATTAAAAAACCCTCAAATTAAGAAGTAAGCCATCATTTTTAAAGATTTGCGTTCTTCTGTGCTAAAAAAAAATAGAAATTAAGACTTTCAAAAAAAAATAGAAATTACATAGAAAGCAGCACGGAGGAACTTCTTTCACAGAGAGTTTTGCTTCAGTAATTCATGATTCAACAGAACAAAAATATGGAAACAAAGTTTTGACTATTTCTTCGAAAATACAATTCTAAAATTTGATCTATTGACAAGACTAAAAATATAATTCTAACATAAAAAGGAAACACAAGAAAAAATAAAAACCGCATTATCATGTCCAACGTCTGACCTGGTTCACTGAACCTAAAGGGCATTTTCTAAGAAGTTCCTCGAGACACCTCAATGTGTCTTCAGCGACAGAATCACTAACAATATGAACGTTCAGAGAGGAATCAGAAGAAACACAGCATCCACTTGAATCAGCCTTCTTTCCAGACCTACAGTGCACTGCGGCGTCGAGCAGAAGCAAAAGCGGGAACAGAGTATATCTGGCATACAATCAAGAAAGAATTTGACAATTTTCAGCCACAAAAACCGCAGTAGCATCCAAGTAGCATTATAGCAATAACAACGTGAGGCATGCAAAATAGGTACAGTGCATACTCACTCGAGTAAAGGCTGAAGACCAGCAGGGGGGGCACGACGAAGGAAATCGGCCATCTCCGTGAGGAAAGAGGCGTTCTTCCGAGGGTTTCGGGTAAAATCGAGGAGCTCTAGGCAGTACGGTCTAAGGCGAGAGAAAACGCGCTCTCGAAGTTCAGCCGAGGCGTCTCCGCACTGGACCTCCAGCTCCCCCATTCTGCTTGGAAGCTGCAACTCACAATACAGGGCTTCACGCCCACAAACAACAACAAGAAGAAGAAGAAGAAGGATTAGTCAGATCCTCAAGTGCAGAAGGAATTCGTAGCGAGAAAAGAGGAAGAAATAGGTTTCTTTGTCGAGCTTTCGATCTGTGTAAACGCTTCGAAAAGCACCGAGTGCCGACCCGAGTTTCACGATCACGACTCAGTGGACATACACAATTAGGCCTGAAAAGAAGAGGATTCTGGCCCATTTGACAAGAAAATATTAAGTTCGGAGAGCTCGCATTAACTTTTTATATGTCAATTAAATGGCAACAGTTGGTAGAAGATGGGCCCATTACAGATAGATATAATCAATGTACTTATTATAGATATAAATATGCTTCTTATAGCATAAATGTGCTTATTATAGGCATAAAAATACTTATTATAAGCATAAATATATATAAATATGCTTGTTATTAGAATTATAAGCATAAATGGCATAAATATATTTAATTTGATGGTCATAAATATGTTTGTCATAAGCATTAATATATATTTATATATATTTATGCTTATAACAAGTACCGTTATGTCTATAACAAGTAATTTATGCCTATAATAAGCATCTTTATATTTATAATAAGAACATTGATTATAGCACCTAGCTGTAGTGGACCCACCCTCGATCAGCTATCGTCATTTAATTGGTGTACAAAAAGTTGACGTGACGAGCTCTCCGAACCTAATATTTTCTCCCGTTTGACAGTGGTTTAATAAATGTAAAATGGCAGTAGTAACTTCAAACTAAAAATTTATTTAAATAAAAAATAATTTTAAATTAGTTTTAAATTTATTTTTATTTATTTTTATTTAGATAAATTTTAATTTAAAAATTTTAGAATATCCTAAAATCACATTTTCGTGGTTTTAGCTTTGGGCCATGAAGCTACTTTATGCTGGTGAAATAGATTCGATTTCATCTGATGAATCAAACCTGTTTGACATCTAAAAATAATTCAAATTACTTGAAATCAAATGAAACAGACTATAGGCTGGTGAAGCGATTTTATCTAATTCTATGTTAATTTTTTTTTTAATTTTTTTTTTTTAATTCATCGCCACATCAACTATCTCTTTGGAGTTGAGCTAAAATTGATAGATTTTAGCCTTAAATTTAAGAGATACCATCACAGCAATACTCAATCAATGGAAACTAATTAAATATAAGTATACGATTCTGTCCCACAACTTCAAGTAGTAAAAGCTCTGCAATAACGAAATTATAAAGAGAGTTTTAATTGTTGTCCAGAAGGCAACAATAACCCCTCATGTGAGTGAAAAATCTCCCACGAAATTACAAGATATTTAATAATTTATAATAAAAATATTAACTTTATTTCACATTATAAATTAAAATACTTTATTCAAATATTTTGATCTAGGATGTGAAATAAAATTGATATTTTTATTAAAAATCATTGAGTATATGAAGTAAAATAATATTTTTTTTATATTAAAATTTGTGTAGAACGATTAAAAAATTTTATTTATTATTATTACTGTTATTTTTTAAATTAGTACTATTTTGGTCCGTTCTCGCACCAAATATGGCCTTAAATAAAAATTTTGAGTGGATTAAGATTAGTAGTGGAGTCTTGGATGAAATCTTAATATAGTACTTTTACTCTCAATCATTATTTTATTATAAGTTTTGTAAGTTGATTCTTTTCTTACTAAAAAATTTTATTTTTTGATGAAGAAATAAGTAATTAATTGACTTACGCTTATAAGAAATTGTTGATTCTCATAAACTCTGAATTTTTAAAGTAATCACTTTAAGGGTAAAATATGATTTCAATTTGCCTTAAAAAAGAAAATTTCTAATCGGATGGAATACAAATTATTTTTATTTTTATTTATTGTTTGTTTCAATAATTTTCCGTTTATCTGGAAGTGGAGAATATATTCTTTTTTTATTTTTTGAAGAGAATAAATCCGGGAGGCACACAAATGGAGGGGTTTGTGTACACGTGGCGGTCATTACGATCCTTTGAATGTTCAACAAGGCCAGCCGGCAGGCCATGTGGGCCCGACATCGTGGCACCCATTGAGAAAAAAAATCTTCACCCTCACGGGCGCAGATTTACCGAGGCAAGGGTAAAGAGAAAGCCCAAGCCGATTGCTGTAGGTTGCTCCTGCGGATCTCCCTGTTCCCTCTCCGATCCCCTGGGTTTCTTCCCATCTTATACCAAGCTAGACAAACGATAGCCGTCAGATCAGACAGTTTCAAAGTTCCGGCGGCCCAATATTAACGCACCCAATTTCTTCATAGGTTCCATCGCGTTCCCCTTTCTCGAATTTATTTTTTAACCCTCGTTTCAACGTTTGAGCTTTCTTTTCCGGCTGAGAGATGGAGACGGCGGCGCTGCTGTGGACGGCGGCGTTGGTGGCGGCCGGAGTGATCTACTGGTTTGTGTGGGTGATGGGGGCGGCGGAGGTGCAGGGAAAGAGGGCGGTGGATCTGAAGATGGGATCAATCACCAGAGACAAGGTGCAGGACAAGTACAAGCAGTACTGGTCTTTTTTCCGGCGGCCTAAGGAGACGGTGGAGTTATCGGCGGAGAAGATTCCGGCCTTCGTTGACACGTTCTACAACCTTGTGACCGACATCTACGAATGGGGCTGGGGGCAGTCGTTCCACTTCTCCCCCGCCATACCCGGCCGATCCCATCGCGAGGCCACCCGCCTCCACGAAGAACGAGTGGTCGATCTCATCAAGGCTGGTCCCGGCCACCGCATCCTCGACGTCGGCTGCGGCGTCGGCGGTCCAATGCGCGCGATTGCGGTCAGATCTGGCTCCAGCGTCGTCGGGATCACCATCAACGAGTACCAGGTCGGCCGTGCCCGCGCGCACAATCGAAAAGCTGGCCTCGACGGCACCTGCGAGGTCGTCTGCGGCAACTTCCTTCAGATGCCCTTTGCTGATTCAAGCTTCGACGGCGCTTACTCGATCGAGGCAACCTGCCACGCTCCGCGCCTCGAGGACGTCTACGCCGAGATCTATCGTGTCCTCCGTCCTGGCGCGCTCTATGTCTCCTACGAATGGGTGACTACCGCACTCTACCGCGCCGACGATCCTGAGCACGTGGAGACGATCCAGGGCATCGAGCGCGGCGACGCCCTTCCCGGCCTGCGGGCTCACGATCAGGTCGCCGAAATCGCCCGAAAGGTAGGGTTTCAGGTGCTGGAGGAGCTGGATCTCGCCCTGCCTCCGGCAGGGCCCTGGTGGAATCGCCTGAAAATGGGGAGAATCGCCTACTGGAGGAACCACATACTGGTCACCATCACGACGATCCTTCGAATCGCTCCGAAAGGGGTTGTCGAGGTCCATGAGATGCTCTACGAGACTGCGGGGCACCTCACCCGTGGCGGGGAGACCGGCATCTTCACGCCCATGTACATGATCGTCTGCAAGAAGCCTATCGACGGCGAGAAATTGCCCTCCTCATAATACCCCAAATTCGGCATTCGGCTGCTCCGCTGAGGTAGAATTCAAGTTTCAATCGCTTTCATCATCCGATTAATTTCCGTTTTAATTTATTTTGTTGTGCTCTGTTAGTCGAACAAGATCAATTATGATTAGGATTTTAGCCCCCTTTCTTCTTCACCCAAAAAAAGGGCTTTGCTGTAGAACAATCTGCGACAGAGTCGTGGAATTCAGATGATGTACGTTACATTATTATTCCCGAGCGACATGAATGCTCTTGATATTGTTGCTTCAATGTATTCTTCCTCACTTCATTTCGATTACTACCTTTTTTTTTTTGACCGATGATTCGATTACTACCATTAATTCCGATATTTCCGTAAATCGAATGTACCGTGTTGGGCACGTGTCGGGTTGACGCTGCTTCGCTGTCCCTACTGTGCGAGGCACGTGACTAAAGCGCACAGACATCTTGTGTACAAGAGTTGAGGAGAAGATGAGTATTGCAGCTTTTGCCGACACTTACTGCTTTATCTCTTATTTCTATAGCATTTCTTTATTGATTTATCTATTAATAGTTTCGGTTAGTTATCATGGTTATTCACATCTATGAACAGCTAATATTGCTGCGAATAAATAAAAATCAAAATGGTCATAATGTCATATGGGCCATCGGGCCGCCTCCTCTGTGTCTTCTGCTGTCCTTTGATGGAGATTTTTTTTTTGAAGAAGCTTTTGCGGAGAAGTTAGGACAAAGCAGGTAGGATTTTTGGGCTCAATAGATCAAACAACATGCAGAAGTATCAGTTTCTTATAAACAATGTTTTTTTATTAGTGTAGTTATTATTTTTTGTTTCGTATAGCCATAGTTTTCTGTTTACCATTTAGAAAAGGGTGGAAAATATGGGAGAGTAGAAAATTTCAGTGTCTTGAGGGTGAGTACAATACAGTAGCAAATGGAAACAAAGAATAAGGCGGAAGAAGGTTAAATGGAACAGTTCGATTCGTGTTTTCATTAATGTGCCAAAATAACTCAACTATTTGCATAATGGATTTTTTAGTATGGAAACGATATCCTTTGTTCCCCTTTATTTACATTACTACTGCCAATTTGACTTCATACATTCGGATTGTTGTCTCCTTTGACGCAAGCTATAGTTGCCAATGCCGGGGAGCTTCTATCTACTTGTGGGGAGTGTGGCTGACGTGGAAATTGAGAAGAGGGCGCCCAATGCTTTCCCAATTAGATGTGGCACTTAGTCAAATGACGCCAATTTTTTTGGTGAAGCCATGTAGATGGTCAAGAGTTCCATGCGTGAGGTATGAATTAACAAGATTTATAATCCTTACTAAATGTTGTTGGACTTCAATATAATTGACACTTTCAACCATTATAGGGGCAACATATAGGGCATTTTGAGAGGTATGGATATATTGTTAGAACTGGATTATATCACTAATATTCATAATTATCTTCCGATTTTGAATTTAGACTATTTATTTTCTTATGTCAAATATTTTGAATATTATATTTATCTGTGGAAATTCTCACTAGTATTTATTTATTATTTGCGCGAAAAATTTGAGCACATCCCAATTATCTATGTGGCGGCAGCTCAGTCGCTCGACTGATCGCCAGGATAAAGCTAGTTGGACAATAGTGGACGGACCAAGGAAAGCTCCGTCTTACCGTTGGTTTAGTTAGCAATAGAAGTTCATATAATAGACCATGCCCCGTTCCTCCTTCGTCTGTGTGAATAGGGTTCAGCCTGCATTCTTAGGATGGTATAACCACATATCTTACTTCCATATCCTCACCGCAGCGCGCTTCCCCTATTGGTCTCTTCTATTCTAGAGAGATAACGTGTAGGAGTGACGACAGTGGAAGGGTGGGTTTTAATGTAGGGTGAACTGTTGAAGTTTTCTTACATGAAACCAAATGCAAAACTAATGTGAATTACATAGACAAACCTAAATGAAATTTGATAAGCTTCACAAAGAGTTTAAATTAGGAAAATTCTAAATCTCAACACTCATGATAAATAACTTATACAATTTATGACATTGATTGAACAATGTCCAAAGCAAATTTACAAAATATGGTGATAATAATTATGTGAGAATAATAACTCAATTGGAACTAATAAAACAAACAATAGCCTAAATACATGAATTAAACTAACAAACCATCCAAATCACAAGTGGGAAGATGAACTAAGCAACAAACATGGGACAACCAAGAGTCGATATTATGGGTACTGAATGGGGAGCACGATATCCACTGATCTGTCGCAAACCGACGACAATCTCGAGTGATAAAGAGTTGGAGTCTTGTCGAACTCAAGATCAAAGTTGCATCAAACCAAACTTCTCGCGGCAGCATTGACTGAGGTGGTTGGTGGCGGCAAGGATGGTTAGCGACAGCTGCCTTACCAGGTGCAGGTTTATCGAAACCCCTTTAGCGGTGCTGGTGTTGATCGGTGGAGACGATGACAATGTTAGCGTAAGGCTCGATGAGGGACAAGGGCGCTAGGTGGAGACATGGGACGCCAAGGGACTGATCTTGTCCCCTCCGGGGCTCAACATTCTTGCGAATGGTGATGAAGGTCGACGACGCTGACTCTGGTGTTGGCTGAAGGGAGTGATAGTGGCGAGACTTGTGACAAGACTCAGCGAGCATTGAGGTAGGTCGAATGTTCTGCGGGCAACTGTAGAACTCAACTGCGGCGACCACTTTATTGGTAGTGATGGCGGCGAGAGGCAACTAGCCAGTGACAGGCAGCCTCAAGAGGGAATCTCTCCACTCTAATTTGGGTTTTCTCCTTCCCAAATCCCAAAAACCTCCCTAATCCCTCACATCCCATACCATATATAGTGCCTTCCTCTTAATCCTCACAGTCTAAATCTAATCACTTAGATCTAAGCCCTTGATTTATGGAGAACTAAACAAGTCATTCAAAAGGAGAATCAATGATCCAATGGTAAAGATAAAATGGAGTGGGCTGGCCATCATGTAATGGATGGAAAATTAGGCCCAAATTTGGCTCAATTGCTCTTCAAAAGCCCTCAAAATTCTAAATCCATTTAAAGCCCACAAAATAAATGCCCACGTGGATATACAAACTCTCCCAAAAAAACAAGATATATATGTACACAGGCATGCACGCACGTGCGTGTATATGCGACTATGTTGCAAATAAACAAAGTAAAAGGGTAGGTGGGAAGATGATAAGGATCGTCCCTCTCCACTAGGTGTACTATCATTTGTGATGTCGGTACTCAAGATGCTCCACATCAGGTTCTGCTTATCCTTATAGGTAAAAGGGCGCATCAATCGTATGAAAAAAGGACACCTACCAGCGCCGCCGACTGACAATCCAACCATCCCTCTAATGCTATAGCTGCTGTGCCAGTTCTCCCGCCGAAGCTACTATGTTGTTAACGTAAAAGAAGAGAGAGCTCTGGTAGCAGGCGGCATACATGTGTTTCGTAAGCGCTATAGAAGGGGAGAAGGACTGTGGAGAGGTAAAGGATAATAATAAATTGTACAGAAAAAAAGAAAACACTAAGATTTAGGTGGTTCGGAGGTTCTCCAACATCTACCAACTAAGTCAAGTAATATTCCATTGGATGCTCAAAAATCCCTTAGGGAGAATACAAGTAGAAAGTAAAGGTGGGCACGAGCTTGGAGACCTGCCCATCCCGACCTTAAAAAATGAGGGCTTGGGCAATAATTTGAGTCTCAATCATTTATATTGACATGACCTGACTTGATCAAATTCCTGGCCGAGTTTGGAAATAACAACATTGGCCCGACCTGTCCTGAACACAAAAATATTTTCCATTAATGTATTTTTTTAAAATTATAATCTATATCATATTTTAGTTTTTTCTTATTCAAATTTTATATTGTTATTAATTCTAAAATTGGATGCTTATTTATTTGAAGATCTCGGCATCTAATGAGATAAGGCAAGAGGTATGATCCCGAACCTGGAGCACTGATTGAGGAAGGAAAATGAAGGTAAGAGTTAATAATGAAATTATTAAAGGGGTACACGGAGTGATCATATGCCTCCAAGAGAGAGTCACACATTCGGCAGTTCTTGTCGAAGAAGTAGTTGATGAAACACTAGTATGCCTTAGTTGCTAGGGACTCCCCAATGGGGTTAGCGACTCCCAACGACAGTGATTTTTTGCCTTTTGACCGGCGATGATCCAGAGAAATCCAAATTTTTCTCTGGTTACCGGACGGCTTTGCCCGCAACTCAAAACCCTGCCCTCGACCTGTTTGTGAATGACTGGTAAAAAACAAGCGGTCCCCAGCAGGCTGCTTCTCACCAGTAGCTCTGTGCACAGCCAATGGGTCCAGCGCTGTCGTCCCTTCGCCATACTTGTTTTCAGCTATGATTGTTCTTTTACCACTTCTCCCCCTCCTTGAGGAGAATGCTCCTCTAGAATTTTCAAAGGTGCATCTTCTACACGCCTTCTCTTCACAATAGGTACCCCTACTCGAGCATGCCCATCTTCGTCATTGGAACCATCTACCGCTTCGCCGGATAGCAAATTGTGACATTGGCATCTTCCCGTGGCCCTTCTTGTCCGATGGAAGACCCCTCCACGCGAGGCCTTTCTGATAGGAGCTGTGCCAAAGGAAGATGTTCATCCTCCGAGTCATCGTTGTCGATGATAGTCACCTGCTTGTTCTCGCAATGGGTGGGCTAAATTCACCCTCCCTTATGCCCTGGGCTCTAAGCTCCTGTACTCAACCTGGTGGTTTCCAATATCTCGCTCCTTATACGGGAGCGACTCTGGCTGAATATTTTATGTACCGTGAACGACATACTTATGCTAATGATGCAATGCTCATTTCCCCTTTAAATCTCATCGTCATCAATAATACGAGGGAGGATGATCCAATCCCCTCTCCTTAGATTGTTTATTAGAGCGTGGTTCAAGGTTAATATTAAGGAATACAATGTCCAGTCCTTTTTGAAGAGTTTTGTCAAAAGCAACCTCCAACTTTGGCAAAATGTTCACCTTATTTAAAGCGTAGGATCACAAGTGATGGGTGATAGTAAAATTCAAGCCCAGTCCTTTGCTTAACAAAGAAACATTTATCTCGCTAGTCGGCATGGGAGATGAGCGCACCAGAGTAGAGTGCATTTGAACGAAACTTTAGGGTGTAGCAACCTGCGTACTCGTTGTTCACTTGCTAGTGGTACAATTACATGAAGACTCCAACCTATGCCCTACTCCTTCAGACAGATTGAGAGGGCAGAGATGAAGGCAACCGTGTTCGGCGGTAGCTGAGTGAAGTCATTTGAAATGCGTTGAAGATTTCCAAGAACTCTGGGTAGAATAGCACAATAAGCTGTTCGCCAGATATGCATAATGGATAACAATGCATTGCTCCAATAGCCTATTCGTTTGACTCTGCTTGTTAGGGTAGAAGAACCTCATATGACTTCCATTTGAACTATTGGATGTTGTTGAGAAAATTTCAGTATGTTGTCATGTTGCGTTAACCCATGAACATCAACCTGAACCAAACAACCATGTTTGTGATGGCGTGCCTTGTAGAAGGAGCAAAAGGAACAGACTGCATCGTCATAGAGAAAGTTCTAATTGAGCACAAAGGAATCAAGCTTTGAGTAAAAACGTGAGAGGAAATTGAGCCAAACCTCTCCTTTTATTTGCCTTTACAATATGGGGGAGAACAAAGGAGCCGGAATGTTGCATTGCTTCGCATGCAATAGAGAATATGAAGCGCCACCTATCTGCATCGTTTGATCGATTGTCACCAATTTGTCCCATCAAACAGTCCAAAAGCATGATCATTTGCCTCTCAATGCGTTGGGGGTGCGTTTCTTAAGGAGACAATCGCCAGTTGAGGGACAAAAATTCTTCAGAAGGTCAAGTCAATCCTTAAAGCTAGCAACTGGTAGGGCCACTAAGGTAGGCCCTATTTGGACAATGCTCCCCGGGAGTAGCACTAGCCCCACCAGTTTGGTCGGCCATTGACTAAAGTTTTTGCTTCTACTCAGCAAATGGGCTACACGCCTACAGTAGGTGTAAGGCCCCCTCGCACCTCTGGGGGCTAGCTCTAACATCTACTGTGAGTTCCACAAGACCTATAAACTTCCTACCCATAAATGTAGGAGTCTGAAGGCGTTGTTGGACCAACTCACGAAGAAAGGGAAGCTGCAGGATTTCCTCCTCCAAACACCGATTGCTTCGGTCCAGGGCGAGATGGACCAAGCTAGGACGGTGCAGGAGACATTCGCTCACCTGGCCAATCGACCTGCAACCAAGATCATCAACTTTATGTCTCCTACTCCCCTCAACTCGACCAAAAGAAGCTCGTCGAGGTCGGGAGTGTCGTCGCCTCACTTGTATTTATCATCCCTCTCATCTTCTCCTAGGAGGACTTCTCGAATCATGATAACTACAACAACCAAATTATTGTCACGATTTGGATCATCGGGGGACTCAAAAACCTCTCCCTCTCTCAAGTCCATTTTGTCTACCATAAGCTGGTGGAAAATCTAGAAACTCCGGAGCAAGTCCTTCAGGTCCCCGCGAATGGTAACCACTACTCCTAGCATAAGGAACTTGACGCAGAGGTCAAAAGTGCAAATAACCATCTCGAAGGAATTGAGTATAGTCCATCCCAAGATGGTCTTGTACCCTAATTTGGAAAACATTACTAGGTGCATGATGTAACCATTCTCGTTATCAAAGGAGATGGAAAGGGTGACAAGGCCCAGGGGTTATTTGTTTAAAGTGTAACCTTAAATGTTTTTTTGTTTTAAAGTGTAACCCTTACGTTGAAAACTCTAGAGTTGTATTGGTTTTCTTCACCCTTGATGGGGAGAAGCAAGATTTAATAGTAAAGCTCTTTTCCCGTATGTTGATGTACTTGCTTGGGATCCTTTGACATAAAAGGCCTTGTCCTGGAAATTGTTGTACATTTCTTCAACTTCTCCAAAGATGTCAAGCCAATCAAGCAAAAAGGTGCCTTATCGGTGAGGGGTAGCCTAGGCAATAAGCAAGAAGTTAATATGATCCTAGGTGCAGGCTTCATATGGGAAGTCCGATACCCGTAGTAGCTCAATAACATTGTCCTGGTCAAAAAGGCCAATAGCAAGTGGCGAATGTGCGTGGATTTTCGACCATTGAATAAGGCGTGCCCCAAAGACTCATTATTTGCCACGAGTAGACACTCTCATCAATTGCACCTTCAAACACCCCGTAATGAACTTCTTAGACACCTAATTTGGGTACTATCAAATCAAGATGATACCGGAGGACACGAAAAAGACTTCTATAACAGATCATGACACACGCTGCTACTAAGTAAAACACTTGGGCTACCTATTAATGAATGGTGGAAAAGGTGTTTAGTCACCAAAAAGGGGAGAAACTTGGAGGTCTATGTTAGTGACATCTTGGTTAAAAGTTCCTCTCACTCTTAACATCTTCTAAACTTACAGCAGGTGTTTAACACACTCTAAAAGTACTAGATGAAGTTGAACTCCACTAAGTGTACTTTCGAGGCATCCTTCGGTAAATTCCTAGGTTACTTGATTTCCACCAAGGATGTTGAAGCTAAACCGAACAAAATATCTGTTGTCCTAAACATGCCATCACCCAAAACTCACACAAAAGTCTAGCAACTTACCAGGAGAATAGCCAGCATCAACCGTTCATCTCTAAATCGGGGAATGGTGCTCGCCTTTTCTTAAGGCACTACGAGGAAATAAAGTAATGGAATAGACCATCGAATGTAAAGATGCCTTCCTTTCTCTCGAGATATGCCTAATGTCCCCACATGTCCTAAGCGCTTCCCCGGAGGGCAAGGTCTTACCAATGTACCGGGCACGTCCGTCATCACTGTTTTCGTCAGGTTGATACAGGAAGACGCTATGGTGTAATAACCTATCTTCTACGTAAGCCACGTGCTTGTTGATACCAAAACCAAATACCCTACCCTAAAAAAGTTGGTTTGGCTCTCATCATGGCAGTACGCAAGTTGGGACTCTACTTTTAGGTGCACATCGTGGAAGTGGTTACTGATCAACCTCTCCGCCAAGTCCTCCATGGCCCAGCAATCACAAAACGATGCTTACATTGTTAATATAATTGTAACGAAATATGCAAGCAAGATAAATATTCTTGAAACTAATACCAAACTTGTTTATAATATAAATTTAAAAAAACACACACTATATTTTAGAGAAATGAAACAATAGATTATGCAGTAATAGAAAACAGGCTAAGCAATAATTAAATAGGGAGAAAAAACTAACACAATCATATTTTATTATTCAATATTTCCATCACAAAATATTTATTTATTTTTTTCAAGTGTAGTGGTTCCCAGTGCTCCGTGAATATATTCTGCATTCTGCAATAAAGAGAATGCCAGCTTTGATAGACATGTAGGAAATGGCTTATGAAAATGCATAATGAAATTGTTTGTATTTTAGATTCTGAAATACAATGATCATACAATTTGTTATCTCATAACCAACTGACCTAAAGCTTAAGCTTGAATATAATAGAAAAGTAGAGACAAAGCATCTTATAAAATAGTCTCCTAGATATAATAGAATGGTAAAATAGAAAACTACAGACAATGTCCCTAGGGAACTAAATAATAAGCAAAGTACAACACAAAAAGGCAAGAATATTACATATTTTGATGTGATACTGTAATGTGATTGTTAGCATTTAAATTCTCATGGACCAGATAATAAGCAAACCACAGATATATAAATTCTCATAAAGCTTCTTGTTAGCTCCTACTATTGTTACAAAACATTCAAATTTCAAAATATAATCTTAATTCTTCATAACTTTCAAAAAGATTTGGAACATAATATTTCAACATTTAAAATACTAAAAATCCATGAAATCACTCCTCTCACGCAAAATATTATTACACAATATTATTATAATTATTAGTGCTTATAGTATCCATTTCATCGTTATCAAATGATGAAAAATCTAGCCCTTCACATCCTTCAAATCCAACGATGTCAGGACAATTTGAGTCATCACCAAGGTTATCACATTCACCGTCTAACAATTGGAAATAATAATAAGACTTTTTAGTTAATTATATTACTGTTGACGGGGTTTACAATTTAAAAAAAACATCAGCAAAGCATTGAAACATGAAGGCATAGAGAAATATGATGCTCCAATGATCGACTGTCGGCTTTCGGCTTTCATTTCATGCGAGCTTCATAATAGTTAGTTTCACGGATAATAAAAGCATTCACAAAGCAAAAATTTTTTAAAATAAAAAATGGACCACTCAATAAATAAAAAAACTTGAGTGCTTTAATCACCATAAAAATGACCATGAACTTGGATGAGAAAGGTAAGATTTGCTAGGAATGCATGTGCAGAATTATGTCATGTTGGTAGTCAACAATAAATTGTAATACTTAAGACACAAGTGATGGCACTAACTCACTAGCCTAATTTTTGTGTTAGAAGTGTTTATTCATGCCCCCTAACCTTGGTATTTCTAACTTGTATCAAAGCCAAATATCCCATGCCTCCTTTCTATTGTTGCAGTGTATTGATCTAATAGCATAGGAACTCTTTCATAAGCAAGTATCATAGCAAAATAGATTTGGTCCTAGCATTCAAAGTGGTATAGGCTTGGGAAGTGAACCCAGATAGGAATAGATATAGTAGCATTTGATGATGTTCTAAATGTTGGTGTCTACTCATCAAATCCAACATCAATAGTCTGCGGCCCTCCAATTCATGCTACAATTATGTTTCTCCTCTCTTGCAAAGTCTACGCGAAAGCAGCCTTGGCCTATGTCTTGCAACCGAAATCCTTTGTAATTCCCCACTTTTTGTAGGCCTCCTTTGATATGATGTGAAACTGGATTTGCCTACCAAAGAACCACCTCCAAACACATGCAAACTACCACTCTTTGCTGATCCTTAAAGACTCTCGCCTTTATCCAATGTAACCTTTTTGTTTTTTGGCTTATTGCCCTGTCCATGAGGAGAAGTTATTGGGTTCCGGATGGTACGTGTGCCATACAGCTGGGTCCGGGCACACGTGGCGTCCTCTGATTGGGCGTCCGAACGATGCGCCGTCCTCACCCAATAATTTTTCGTCCATGAGAGCTGGGCGAGAATGCAACTGTCCATTGAGCGCAGAATTATTGTTTCTTCCACTGGCTACATTGGTATAAGAAATGCCCTTCCTTTGGTAGTTTGTGCAGCCAAATTTTGTTCATTGTATCTCACTTGGCATTCTATTTGACCAGCTAGTTTGCTGCTTTAAACCCCAAAATTTTCTACCCTTTCTTTAGGCGTTTGTTGTTGCCGCAAGCATAAAAAGAAACATTTTTCTGCCCAAAATTTTGCAAGAAAATCTCTCGGTGCACATCTACATCCACAGGCATATCACAACATTTTATCGAACAAATTGCATCCTCCACACCCTCGCCGTGTGTTAAGAACCCATACTTTTGACATGGTTTGTAGAAAGAACCTTGATATCTTTCGACTAAGTATGGGTTGTGCAGTATTTCTCTTTCCAGCGGCATTTGATTATAAGATGGAGTTCAGATTTCCCTTCAACTGCAGGTTTTTGCATTGGCAAAGTAGGAAAACCTGCTTGCTGCTTCCTCAACACAGCTTTAAGGCACAATGATGTGCATGGATCAAGCTCCACTTCTGCTATTATTGCTCTCTTATTATCTTTTCCTTCTGTTCGTATATCTCATGTATATAGACAGGCTAATCAAGCCGCTCATTACATCACTTCTGCTTCCTTTACACACGATGTTTTTTGGGATAGGGATATATCCCTGCCTTTTGACTTTTCTGCAATCCTTTTACAGGATTGTTTCTTTTGTACTTGATGTTTTCTCAGGCTACATGTGGTGGAGGTGCGGCCCCACCAAAATCGTTGCCTTGACCACTCATGTCACAATTGCTTCCTTTGGCCTAACTCTAGAATGAGAAGATGATCTCCCATCTCTCTCCCTCCTAGATAGGGTCTTTGTGCAACTTCCAGTCAGCATAAAACACGCTTGGCCACCTCCTTCCTCTATTGGACAACAGCCATCAGTTGTTGGCGGAGAGCAGCCCCCTCCTCTTTCCTCATTTTGGCTTCTTTCGAGCTTAAGCTTCCTCTATGTCTCCAAGGATCGTGCAATATTTTAATAGAATAGTAATATTTAGATACTTTTCTATTGCATGTCAAGGCATTTCAACAAAGTTCAACCAGTAACACAACTTATATTTCTTATATCACCGTAGTTTAACAGAATACTCGTATTTAGCGATTGATTCGATAAATATTGAAGCATTTTAACTTAATAATTATAGATGACTAATTTACTTGATATTATTGTATTTGAATTGCAAAAGAACAATTATAGAATTATTCATTACAATATCGATTATACGACTTTAGTGATCGTAAATACATCACTTATAATGTATATTAAGTTGTTTTAACAAATTATACGCAATTATACTACTAGTTGCTAGTATGTCGATCGGAGGGCTTGATGTCGCCATGGACGAACTTTCTTGGGCTGCACTCGTGGAGGCAGACCAGCCCACGGGCCGAGCCCTTGGCAATTTTGAGCTGAATCGACCATGATAGGCTCGGATTGGTCGACCTTCCTGTATCATATTATATTTTAAATCAAACACAAGTCAAATCGATTACTTTGGTGGGTTATCAAACCAAGTTAAACAGGGTATATAATTAGGTCATGTTTAGTGGGAGCATCAAAATCAAAATTAAAATATTATTAATTTAAATAATAATAATAATAAATAAATAAATAAATAAATTTTTTATTTATTTTACATAAATTTTAATATAAAAAATATTATTTTACTTTATATGCTCAATAATTTTTTATAAAAATATCAACTTTATTTCAGATTTTAAACCAAAATATTAGAATCGAATATTTTGGTGAAGGATGTAAAAAAAATTGATATTTTTATTAAAAATTATTGAGTAAATAAAATAAAATAATATTTTTTATATTAAAATTTGTGTAGAATAATTAAAAAAATTTATTTATTTATTATTATTATTATTTTTTAAACTAATAGTATTTTGATCCTCGCACTAAACAAAGCCTAAATCAACAAGTGATTCATGATAAGCTTATTAATAAGATCACATGAGACCTGAACCTCATCTTTTGACTTATTTTGATACCCAAGAATAAATTCACACCTATTATCAACCTATTAACCAAATAAGTTATAGCTTAAAATCTAATGCAATCAACGAGTGTTACCTAAAACGAAGCCACACATCCAAAGAATAAAGAAAGAAGAGGATGTTGTTTCTCCTCTTGGAGTAGCATAATTTTTAATCGTAGTAAGAAAAAACACCCACTCATTCGTAATTATGATCTATTACAACGAATCCAATCTATTCTAAAAGTAGAAAAACTTAGTGGTTAGCAAAGGGCCGCATAAGCACGCAGGCCTCCATCAGCTATGCATGACAAGGCACAAAAAAAATTATTTTTACATCATTTTTTCGTTATTTTATATAAATTAAAATAAGAGATGTGGGCTTTTTAATTTATATAAATATGAATTATATATATTAAGTATATTAGAATGTAATATTATGTATATTTATAATCTAATTTTTTACATATAATTTTTCATCTATATTTTAAAAAATTTAAATTTGTATATTTATATATAAAAATTTAATTTTGATTTGAAACTAATTTATTAAGATGGTTAAATTTAAATAAAAAAATAAATTAATTTTAAATGGAGTTAAAAGCTAATAAATTTTAATTTTTGAGTAAAATTGTCAGCACTACTGCTTTTTTTATTTTAATAACTTTTGCTTCTGCTCAGGCTTCAGCGGCAGTCATGGATATCAGGCTTTATCCCCTCAGAGCTTGTTTGATTGGAGGATGAATTTAAATAAAAAAAAAAATTATTTTATAGAATTGATGAGAAAAAATTTATTTTAATATTGGGAGGCGTGTAAGATGTGAAATAAAGTTGATTTTAAGATTGAAATTTGTGTTGGATGTGAAATAAAATTGATTTTTAAGATTAAAATTTGTGTTGATTGTGAAATAAAATTATTAAAATTTATAATAAATTTAAAATATTATTAAAATATGTTTTTATTTATTTTTGATTCATGCCAAACAAGACCGCACTTTTCCCCGCCCAAAAAGCCTCCTTTTTTCCTCTTCGCCCACTTCGATTTCTTCCGGTACCGACTGTACGAATTACCTAAAACCGTTCAGGGTCAATGGAGACGAAGATCACTAACCTCGAAGAGAGGCGGCGAGGTTGCCGTTGGGAATGAAGTCTGAGATGAGCAGCTTCTCGTCCTGGGCATTCCCGGCCGACTCGCTGTCATCTTCTTCGTCATCATCGTCATCGTTCTCCGATGCCTCGGTACCTTTGCAACAGAATCTGCACCGCCACTGCCCCTTCTCCATCTTCCCGCCTCCCAGCTTGCTCTTCCCAGTGCAGCTGCACCCGTTCTTCCTCTCCTTGTCCTTCAATTTCCAGTAGACGTGCACTAGAATCAATCCAATGAGCGCCACGCCGGCGGCATCGGTCATTGAGATTAGCACTATTAGTCCCGGTCGACCGCGACGGCGACGAGTCCGCGCAGGTAGTCCTCCGCGTCATGCACACGTTTTCGGATTTCGTCCACTTCCCGAAAACGTGGGTCCTCGAAACCGATCCCTTCTCCCAAAAATCTCGCCTCACCTACCTTTCGTGGCTCGACAAAACTCACTCCACAGGGCTCGGCGAAAAAGAACCTCTTATACCAATCTGCAAACCTGGTGTCCCTAACTTTGAACACCTGGCAGTACCTGCCCTTCAAAATGAAACATCCATGCAGGCGAGGGTTTGCCTCCCATCGAAAGACCGCCTTGAAGATTTCGATGTCCCAAGGGATCTGCCGGCGCCGTAGCTCTTTGGCAAGGCAGTAGATCATAGTGACGGCGTTCGGCGGGAGTTGCATGGGGACGATGCCGAAATGATTGAAAATGTTCACGAACTCCGACTGGAAGGGAAGAAACAGCCCGCCGCGCAGATGGTGGAGACATATTGCTATCTTCCCTTTTGGCGAGCTCATGAACCTTGCACCCTCTGACGGATACTCTAAACGAATATCTGGGTCTCTCCCCCACACCTGCAACACCTGTCTCGAAAGTGTGTGGAGGAAGGACACAGAGCTCACCTCGAAGAGCATGGTAGTCACCCCACATGTCCTTCGCTCTGCTGCGCGACTTCTTAACCATCTTGAAACACCAAGGCAATGAGTGAGGGAAATGAGTGGAAGGGACCCATGGTCGGCCCCTCGCCCTTCTTATAGTCCTTGGAACCAACGGTTCCGATCCCCGAGGGCAATACCTAGACCGCCTAAACCTAAGTTCAAACCAGCCTGACGCACGAACCTCACCTCATTTTTCCCAACTGTCGCATCAAGAAACAATGAAATAAACAAGTCCCATACCTCGAACATTTCTGTTAAAAATATTTCTTGTACATTTGGTAAAAAAAAAAAAAAGAAGAAAAAAAGAGGTGATTTTTCTCGATTATCTACGGAGAGAGTGACTTTGACTCTGCCAGTAGGCCCTGAACCGCCCACGCAAATTCTTTTCGACGGCGGTTCTCCTCCTCCAGCTCTTCGACTCGGGACGTCAGCAGGGCTCTCTCCTTCTTTAGCTCCTCAATTTCGGCGACCGCCATCTCCAGATCGCCTTCGAAGCGAGCGCACTTCGACTCCAGATCCATGATCGTCTTCTCCACCTCAGATGGCTCCAGTCTCCGAAGAAGAGAGAGAGCCTCCTCCATCCTCTGCTCGAGGGCTGCCGCTTGGCTCCTATTGGCTAACCGTTTCTCGACCTGGTCGAGGTGTGAACAGATGCTACGCGCGAAATATTGCGCGCTCGAACTGCCAGATCCAGGCCCTCTCTAACCGCCCCCTGACGAAGTCTCCGGACCAGCAGAAGGGCCCGAAGGAGAAGAAACGGGGGTTAGGGTACTTCGCTCCCGCAGCGACGCGTCCTGGACCCCTGGAGCCGGAGCGAAAGGCTGTTTCTCCGCGCCCTCTTTCCTTGGCTGCACTTCGTCGTCAGCCACCATGATGGCATTCTCCACCGGGGGGGCCGTCCGTGTGTCGCCTTGGAAAGATCTAGGCGCCGCACGCACGCCCTCCCCTGCATTGGAAAGGCGGATCCTCGGTTTCTTCGGCGCTTCCTCACGAACAGACAGTCGCCTCGCACCCGCCTGATCCGATTTAGCTGGAGCCCCAGTCTCAGGAATCCCTTCTCGAAGACTCCCAGCAACGGTTAAGAACATATTCATCGCACTAGTTCTCCTCGGGTCAACAGGAGACCCGACCGACGCTTCACAGGTATATATAGACCCCTCAGACCCACGTGGCAACCGGGCACGCGCATCAATGCGCTTCACGGCTATCGGGGGGACATGTTGCATCTGGATCCACACACCATCACCTGGACCATCCACGTGGGAGCTTACGCGGCGTCAACATCACAAGTCCTCCGCGCCGAACAAGAGATGTACCACCCCGAACAGCAGACGCCAAAGAGATGAAGACGAAAAGCAACGTCCAGAACTGACCTGCGCCTGACAGCAATTAAGGACTATCCTGCTTTCAAGAGGCATGGGCTCTCCCGCCGTCAGACCGTACCATCCGTACATCGTACAGCAACAGGCAGGGAGTGGCCTCCCTCCTTCCTCTGCAGGCATTAATGGGCCGTCACTAAAGCTGAAGTCCATTCTCCTGAAGTGACCTTACAGAGTAGGCCAGGATACATATATCTCATTGTAACAGCCTTCAAAGGGGGAACCCAAGAAATCCTTTGAGCACACTGTAACCCAAGAGAAAAAAAGTGATTCTAGTGATTTTTAAAGCCTCCTCGAAAGGAGCCGTGGTTTTTTCGCCTAGCCGGTTTCCCACGTAAAAAATATTGATTGTTTCTCGTCTTAACAATATTTGTGAATAAAGTTTAAACAAGCTCAAGTTTAGTTTTAATACATAAACATGAACTTAAATAAATTAGTACTTAACACAGCTCAGTTCATTTTAGGGTTATTATCGATCCGATTTCGAGCTGAGTCAATACCAACTCGAAATCAGATCTATCGCATTTCGATTGACTCGAAATTGACTCAAAGTCGATTGGGTTCGACTTTGAGCCAGCTCGAGTCGATTCCAATCGACTTCGAGCCTATTTTGATTCATTTTCAAGCCGGCTCGAAAATGAATTGAATCTCAATTTTTTTTCAAGCCGAGTAAGCTTGACTCAATCCGGCTCAATTTATAATATATATATTATATATATGTATTATAATATAAAATATATTTTAATTCGAGCTGATTTTGAGTTGAATCGAGCTCAACCTACCCCGACTCAAAATCGGCTCAAAATCATACCAAGCTGAACTTTTGGCTCGTTAGTCGACGCATTTAGATCGACACGATTTCAATTTGAATTAAAATCACTTCAATTTTCGATTGATTTTCGATCTTCAATCCATATTAACACCCTTAGTTCACTTACACTTCTACCCAAAAATAAATTTTATGAATGTGAGTGAATAAGAAGATTATTTATATATATGTATATGATTTTAATGCACATATATAGCTTAGGTGGGTAGTTCGTATCTTTATGGAATTGCATGCATACCACTTAAATTTTATTAAATTCAAAGTCACACCAAAATCTTTAATTTTAGCATAATCGGCATTTTATGCTTGAAATAAATAGAAGTTGAAAAAATTTATAACATCAATTGTTTTTCTTATATAGAGATTGTAACACCCCGTAATCCAAATGTAGAGGCATTATCCGCTTTGACTTTAGAAAAACTGCGTGATTTGAGTGCTTCCCAAAAGGCCACTCATCTCAGTACTAATTCAGCCTTAAGTACATTTAACTACGAAATTTTTCATCATTAGCATCAAAATTTTACCCAAAAGACATCTCTACTATTTTAAATCACGTTATCTACTTATACAACTCAGGATCTCCCTTCTTTTCTGATGTAAGTCGATTCATTTCTTTGCCCATCTGATCACTTATTATTTGACCTAAAAATCTGTTAGGAGTAGCACTCTACATCAATGATTGCCCTCTCTTGAGACATCACCCGGCGAATCCCTTATTTGCCGCAGGCATCACAGAGATGGCCATAATTTTCACTTTTAACAATATTCTGTTTTAACATATGTAATGCACATTCTACTCTGATTAATCTAAACTTCTTAGCAACTAGACAATCAACGGCCGTGATTTGATCCGTACAATTTTCAATCTTGATGATCGAGAGATCAAGCCGAAGAAGCTAATGATGCATTCATCATGAAAGCTAATGCTTCGAACTTATATGGTTAACTAACATTCACATCCATACATAAATCAAAAAATGCACCAAAAATTTTGTGCTTGAGGTGAAATATACAGTGAAAAAAAGGCTAATAAATATAAATATTACAAAAAAAAGTTTAAATAAATGATATGATTTTTTGAATAATAACGATTAGGGAGTGTGAAGGCTTTTAAGGCAAGGTAAGAAAGATACTTGTTAGTGGAAGGTGTCGTAGTGGGAATCATGAGGTTCTTTACTTTAACTCAGAGCAATAACAACGCTAAAAAGGACTGCTGTAGTGCTAGCAAATGAGTTAATAATCAACAATAGATAGATTAGAATTAAAGAAGAAATACTGCAAAAGATTCATAAGAAGATTTTATAAAAACAATTATGATAGCTTTATTGCACACATCAAAATGAATAAGTAGATATCTAATGCTAAAAATGATCATTTGAAGGTCGAAGTAATCTAACAAAAAATAAAATTATGGAGAATATAATTAAAGGCAGAATGGGTATTGTACACATTTGAGAATAAGGGTAGAACACTATCCATAAAATGATATATATAGGTCAGTGATCAGCTAGATGTTGTGCAGAAAGAATAAATAAATAAATAAATAAATAAATTGGGATTAACAACACAGATTGCATGCAATCAGCATGTAAACTGGGGAAAAATAGAGACCTTAAATTGTTGAAATAATAAATATTGATGATTATGATTATAGTTCCAATTACGTAAATAAAAAAAAAAAAAACAAGGATAATGAGCAAGTATACTTCATCGGGAAGGTTAGCTGATGATTGTTGAACAGCAACTGTCTTATAGAGTTTGGACCAAATATAAATGAGGGAAAAAGAAGCAGAAAAAAAGCCAGCAGTGACTCGCGCGCTTCATGTTGTAGGCCTCAATATGACGCATGAAACTGGGGTTAAGCTAAATCAGTTAGGGACCTAATTCAGGTCCAATGAAGAAGAAGGACAAAATAAAAGGATACTTTTGAAGTTAATGAGACGATTTACACCTAATAATGAAGATAAATTAAGGACTTACTCCAGCTTCTAAACATCACTAAAAAAATCGCGCCAAAGAATACTGTTAGAACAAAACAACTTTGCTAATATAAAAAAAATCTTCTCAAAATTTAATTCATAGAGAAAAGCCAAACACACACCATACGACAATAATCAAGAATGAAAGCAAAGCGATACAAAAATTAACGTGGTTTAGCTATGAATTAGCCTACTTAATCCACAGAAGAGAAATCAAAATCAACTATCAAGATCAAGTGCAAGTAAAAACAAGCAAATGAGAATTAAAGCTCTTTCACATTTTCCAAATGGGAAACAAAATGGATCTCACAAAAAGATATCCCAATTAAGAGGATAAAAGGGTAAGATACTAACTGAAAAACTTCAAAAATTTGCCCGAATTGAGCTTCCTACTCGTGAATTGTGAATCCCGTTATTGTCTTTATTTTTCTCTTTTCTTCTCAATCTCTCTCCTTTTCTCTTTTTTCCTCTCTTTTCTCTTTCCCCCCTATAGCTCCCTTTCAATTCAAGCCAAACCAACAAATGCTATTTCACGTCAACAGATGACCAAAAACATTAAAACAATTATAAGATTACCAAATGTATATTTTTTTTGTTCATGTGAAGCTATTGTCATATAAAAATCTTAATTGATTTTAATGTTGTTGGTCATTTATTTAGACAATATATATAACAATACTATTAATATATCATTAATACTTCAAATTTATCATAAATTTCAGTAACTTTCATTCACATCACATGCGTGCACACACGCGAGCATTCTCGTACACAATATATGTTCCACTAATTTAAATTTTCAATTCAAGATAAAGACAATAAATGCAATAGTAGTATAAAAATTATAAAAACAAAGGGAAACTAAAAATAATCATGAAAAAAAAGGAAAACAAAGAGAGAGATATTAGCAATAATATTTGAAGTCCAATTAACTTGAGCTAGTTGGGAAGGCATTGAGAATTTTTAAGTAAATAACAGCTGAAAATTTAAATAATAATGCAAATCGTACATCAGAGCACCAAATCATATTTCACTACAGCAAGGACAGAGCTTATAAAAGTTTCTCACTTGAGCATTATCATGCTGAGAAGAGTGCCAGGTGAATCGGCCTTAGAGAATAATTGCATTTAGCTAAAGCCTCTATATTAAGCCGGTGGGGCATCGACCATCTCTTGCTCCACAGGTGCTGAAACCACAGGGTAGTACCTGTAGTGCAGCTCACCTACATCGTCTCCAGAAAGCTTCTTCCAACCATCAGGCCCCACATAATAAACTGCAACAAGAGCACATATTAACATTCACCAAAACAAAAATCAAGAACACATTATAAGAATTTATCAAATGAAAACCTTCATGAAATCAAAAAAATACTGATTATGTGCATCCAGATTATAATATTATATAGTAAAAATCACAATTAAATAATTACTCGGAGAAGTAAATAAATCAGATAAGTCATACACCAAATGATCTAAGTAAGACCATTAGATAACCACAGGTGAATCAACCAAAACAAATTGAATTGAATTGGGTTTACAAAAATAAACAAAATGCTTTATGCACATTTGTATTTTTTTGAAAGGAATAGCACTTTTGTTAGGGAGGAAGGTCAAATCAAGCCTGGGGATTATAATATTGAAGGGAGTAAAGCCTGGGTGAATTTTGTGACGAACTAAGCCTTGAGTCTAAAGAAAAAGACAGTTGGGGCGATTGGAATTAATTAGGGTGTGTTTGTTTATAAGGTTAAATTTAAGAAGGTTAAAATTAAATTTGAATAGAGATATTTTTTTATTGAAAGTTGTGAATGATGTGAAATAAAGTTAGTTATTATGTTGGGATATGTGAGGAATGTGATATAAAGTTAGTTATTATATTGGAATATGTGAGGGATGTGATATAAGTTAGTTATTATTTTAGTAATATGTGTAGGATATGAAATAAATTTAATTTTTAATATTAAATTTTATGTGTGATGTGATATGCCTGGTTAAAATTAAACCAAATTAATTTTAAACTCCTACACAAACGGGGCCTTAGTCATAAATTCAGACTGAATTAAGCCCCAGGATCAACTGGTCCTTAACACTGAAGCCAAATTACATTTTGGTGAGATTTAAGGCCAAAGTAAGAATTACAAGGAGAAGTTACATGAAGCACAAATAGTTTAAGAAGAATGCGGCATGTTCTAGCCTTAAAATTGGGCCTGAATTACATCCACCACAAAAGCGACCCTCCTTACAAACAAACACTACCTGTTGACATGAAATACAACAATCTCTTATGGGCAAGAGACCATCTGCAATTTTCCAGAGAGCCTAGAGTAAGAAAGCATACCACTAGCAACACCACCACTGGCTCCATCTCTAAAAGTAGCATGGTATATAGCACGGCGTCCAAGCTCTGCAGCTTCTTCAATTGACATGTCATATCGATATCTAACAGGGGAGAAAGAAAAATCAATGCCTCAAAGGAAATTTTAATTGCTTTTGAACATAAATTCTATGAATGCTTACCCACTGTCAAGAACACCATAAGCATAAGGAGATCCAGATCCAACAGAGAATCGTTTGCCCTTGAGTCTCCCGCCTTCACTATCAACATAATACAAGCCAGGACCCTAATATCCAAAGAGAAAGCACTTGGTAGTTAGCAGCACATCAAAGATAAGAAATCATTAATTTAGACTTCAGTACAATACCGTTTCATCCCAACCAGCAATCATAGTACCAACTGAAAGACCCATTCCACGATACGAATAAAGAATATTTGCCAGTAACTTAGATGCACCTGTGACTGAGATCCTTCTCTTGTTTGCTAGTTCATGCAGCCGGCACTTTAAGTAACAAAGTTAAAACAGCTTCATTAAAAAAATTTCTAGCTCCAGATTCTGTTGTTTTGATTACCAAAGAAAGATGTAGGATATCACTCACTTTAATCCCTAAGTTCCTATGCCAGAATTGGCAATCTGCAGCTCCTCCAGCCATTGTACCAATCATGTAGGGATTTATCTCAATAATTTTCTTCACAGTTTGTGAAGCTGCAAGCAAATGGGATAAACAATAGGCTCAGCAGACTGCATGATTTTAAAATGAATTGCTGTAATTTATCTTCATATAGCATCTTATCAGATATTGGACAAACAAATACTAGGGCAACCAACTGTTTCTTCAATCAATACCGCCTCTTAAGAAGGAACAATTTAAACATGAACGGAATTAAAAACTTGTTTAACTAAAATACAAACATGAGTTGAATCTTGTTTCCTCATGTTTGGTTTGATTGCAACTTCATACAGACAAGCAACACATGCATATCTTTGTGTCAAGTGCTCGTACAAATCATTTCTCTTAATCCACAGCTGTTAGACTATATCTCTGATTAGACTTGGCCAGATCTAAAAGCAGTCACACAACTTTTTTTTTTTAATTTTATCCATAAACTCCACAATTTTTCTACTCAATCATATTCATCTAATCAGCAATCAATTGCTATCGGATAGTAAAAATTGTTGTTCGCAAGAAAAGATTAGTCTCATTTCCAACTTTTTTTTACACACAGCTTCACTAGCAAAAATTATTAGTCTTCAACTCAACAGAGGCAAGACAAATTTTAATAATGAATCTTTAAACTTTATAGAACTTACGCTCAACTTATTTTCATCACAATAACAAATAAACCAAGCCTAACAAATCTATTTAACAAGAGCAAATAAACCAAGCCTACAAAAGATATAACTTATGAGACTAAATAACTAAATATGGATAATTGCTGACACTTATTTTCTTACTGATCTCTTTATATAATTTTTTAACATTCTGTGCAAATGACTTAGCAGACTCAGATATCCTTGTAGGTAGTGGAATGAAATCTATAGCAACTTTAGGCCTGTAACTATGCATAATTTTTAATAGGTTAATTGCCTACAAACCTAGAACAGAATTATTGGATACAAACTCAGCATGAAGTAAGACGAGGTCCTAGTTTCTTCGGTTTTCTCTGACCAAACAATGAAGCAGGTTTCCTAAACTCCTATCGACTACCTCCATTTGACCATCGGGCTGTGCGTGAAAGACTGAAAAATTTCAGTATAGTGCCTAACAAGTACCACAAGGTCTTTCGGAAATAACTAGTGAATTTCGTATTCCTATCAGATACCATCAACTTCAGTAACTCATACAGTCTGACTACCCATCGAAAAACAAACCAGTGATTCTAGAGGTATTTGAAATTTTTGAACAAAGCAGAATACGTGCCATTTTAGAAAATCGATCAACTGCGACACAAATGGAATTAGTTTGTTAGAAGTTTTAAGTAATCCAAAAACAAAATCTATACTAAGATCTTGACAAGGAAGATCTAGCATAGGTAATGACATAGAGTTCAGTATTCTGCTCTTATTGTTTCATAGCAACACAAGTTCGACATTGATCTACTATGCTTGTAACGTCACTTTTAAGGCTTAAATCAATTAAATTGACTCTTTCCAGCCTCAATCATCTTATTTCAGCCAAAGTAGCCGATTAATTCACCTGTATGTAACTCTCATATTAGAAAGTTCCTATTAGATATTCTGAGCAAACACAGCCAATGATAACAAGAAGGATAGCCATCCTAAATTAGGAAGTCAACGAAATGTGTAAGATATGAAATAAAGTTAATTTTTAATATTAAATTTTATGTGTGATGTGATATGCCTGGTTAAAATTAAACTAGGTTAATTTTAACCGGGCAAACAAACGGGACCTAAATGATACTTCAAGCCTAGGAAAAAAACTAGATCAGTCATAAATACGCACTTTTTTAAACTCATTAAAAGTTGCACAATCTATAATGATCTCTAGCACCAAAGAGCAGCTCATTTTTGCAAAAATTATATGTAAAAGCAGTCATTATCATTTATGACTTTATAGACTAGCATAACTAGGTAGAACATGATTAGGTCGAGTGTCAACTTAGACTAAGCATATGCTACGTGCTGGCTACATTACGTCAAAAGAATGTATGTAGGTTGCCACACAAGTACTCATATAAAAATGGTAAATATAATTGTTCCTGATATACATGTGAAAACTTCTTTGGCATATTATTAAATCAGTTTCCATCTTAGAAAGTTCAGATGTTCTTACACTTGCATAAACACACATTTTTTTGTAAATTAACAGTGAGAACAATCTGGAAACATTTTCGTTAGTCAGTTAGATGACATTATTCTTGAAAACACAAGCCCAAGGCCAAACTAACCCACAGGATGATATGTTCTACAATAAAGCCAAGCAACAATGCAAATGGAAATTACATTCCAACTATGTGTCAGCGCACAAAACATACTGGTTCATCCAATAACTACAGTTTCAAGTTTCCACACCAAGCAGAAATAAGACATGAGAAAATAACCCAAATAGATCACAACATTTTGGAGATGGAAAAAACTTCTACTAATACATTATTAGAAAATAATCAGACTGCTCTATAACCATTTCCATCAATATCCACAAGCAAGGAAAAATTTATTGTTAAAGTTACGTGCTACTAAATTACTTTCAACCTCCTCATGTTGCCGATGTCTTATGATCAAGATTTATGGAGAATCAAAAAACAAGCCGAGCTCCAAACTGCTAAAGTCCTATCATATCAAACCTATATAACAAAATAGTCAAAATGATCAAATAAGAAAAACATAAATGGCTTACAGATATATCCCCCCATGCTGGCTCGCGAATCGGCAGCGATAATTACGCCTTCCTTAAAAACAAATGCAAGAGTTGTCGTCCCCTTAGCCGGTTTCACCATCTGGACGGCGCTTTTCTGGAATCCATCAAACTGCAGAAAGAGGGTTCGGTTACAATAATCAGTCATATATCTAAAACCTCCTCTCTATCATGGATCATCCCAAAGATATTATTGGTAGCAGACAACCCGACAAAGCTATAAACAAACAAAAACTCACATCAACGCAACTAGGTAGATCGAACGAAGGGGCGGCCGAGATGTCGCAAAGCAGATCATCTAATCCCTCAGGTCGTGGGGCAAACGCTTCAAGACCGCTGGTGTCGAGCTTCATACTTGGCAGCTTGCAATGAGAAGGAAACTACGAAACAGCCGGAGCGAAAGAGGAAGAATCCAACGGCGCAAGTTCGGAACCCTAGACCTGGCCTCGAGGTGAAACGCGTGATTCTACGTGTGCGAGCCGTCGGCTAGGGCTCGAGGTTTGGAACTTTAAAACCCGTTAAAATTAATCTTATAATTCAAACATATAAATTTTAATATTAAATTAATAATTTTTAAATACTCACTAAATTTTAATATTAAAATAATTTTATTTCACATTTTATATAAATTTTAAAATAAAAAATTAACTTTATTTCATATCTTCTATAAATTTTTAAATAAAAATAAATTTATTTCAAATTTTTATAAATATTAAAATAAATTATCACATCAAAAATTATCTTTTACTTTAATAAAAAATAACTATCTTTTATTTTAATCAAAAATAACTTTTGAAGGAAATTATGTCTCTTGAAAACAAGTTCTCAGATCCCTGAGCTTTCAAATAGGGGTCTATTAGTTCACCGATACAATATTTGTACATAAACTACACAGTTCATAGTAAAATGGACAGCTGAGTTTGTAGGAGCCCACCGCCTTTGCTGGTTTGGTTGCAATGGCGGCGTCCTGCTCCTCAACAATCTTCTCCAGCTTATCTTCGGTTGCTGAAGCATTAGTCCTAAAGCATTAGTCCTAAGATGCATATACCTCAGTTTGTCGTGAAAGTAACATTTGCTGGTCATAAAGTTTTGAATCTTTCATTGGAAATTTATCTATGTTTGCTTGGATTCTTAATGCAAATTTTCAAAAAAACTTTTCCATATTTAGTTATTTAGTCTCATAAATTATATCTTTTGTAGGCTTGGTTTATTTGCTCTTGTTAGATAGATTTGTTAGGCTTGGTTTATTTGTTATTGTGATGAAAATAAGTTGAGCATAAGTTCTATAAAGCTTAAAGATTCATTATTAAAATTTGTCTTGCCTCTGTTGAGTTGAAGACTAATAATTTTTGCGAGTGAAGTTGTGTAAAAAAGAGTTGGAAATGAGACTAATCTTTTCTTGCGAACAACAATTTGTACTATCCGATAGCAATTGATTGTTGATTAGATGAATATGATTGAGATCGGAAACCAAGGGGTCTCAAATTTGAATCACATTTTCATCACAGTTTTTAGGTGGAGTTAGAAAAATTGTGGTGTTCAGAGATAAAATTTTAAAAAAAAGGTTGTGTGACTGCTTTTAGATCTGCCCAAGTCTAATCAGAGATATAGTCTAACAGCTGTAGATTAAGAGAAATGATTTGCACGAGCACTTGACACAAAGATATGCATGTGTTGCTCTGTCTGTATGAAGTTGCAATCAAACCAAACATGAGGAAACAAGATTCAACTCATGTTTGTATTTTAGTTAAACAAGTTTATAATGCCGTTCATGTTTATATTGTTCCTTCTTAAGAGGCGGTATTGATTGAAGAAACAGTTGGTTGCCCTAGTATTTGTTTGTCCAATATCTGATAAGATGTTGTATGAAGATAAATTACAGCAATTCATTTTAAAATCATGCAGTCTGCTGAGCCTATTGTTTATCCCATTTGCTTGCAGCTTCACAATCTGTGAAGAAAATTATTGAGATAAATCCCTACATGATTGGTACAATGGCTGGAGGAGCTGCAGATTGCCAATTCTGGCATAGGAACTTAGGGATTAAAGTGAGTGATATCCTACATCTTTCTTTGGAAATCAAAACAACAGAATCAGGAGCTAGAAAGTTTTTTAATGAAGCTGTTTTAACTTTGTTACTTAAAGTGCCGGCTGCATGAACTAGCAAACAAGAGAAGGATCTCAGTCACAGGTGCATCTAAGTTACTGGCAAATATTCTTTATTCGTATCGTGGAATGGGTCTTTCAGTTGGTACTATGATTGCTGGTTGGGATGAAACGGTATTGTACTGAAGTCTAAATTAATGATTTCTTATCTTTGATGTGCTGCTAACTACCAAGTGCTTTCTCTTTGGATATTAGGATCATGGCTTGTATTATGTTGATAGTGTAGGCAGGAGACTCAAGGGAAAACGATTCTCTGTTGGATCTGGATCTCCTTATGCTTATGGTGTTCTTGACAGTGGGTATGCATTCATAGAATTTATGTTCAAAAGCAATTAAAATTTCCTTTGAGGCATTGATTTTTCTTTCTCCCCTGTTAGATATCGATATGACATGTCAATCGAAGAAGCTGCAGAGCTTGCACGCCGTGCTATATACCATGCTACTTTTAGAGATGGAGCCAGTGGTGGTATTGCTGGTGGTATGCTTTCCTACTCTAGCCTCTCTGGAAAATAGCAGATGGTCACAAAATTCACCCAGTGCTTTACTCTCTTCAATATTATAATCTCCAGACTTGATTTGACCTTCCTCCCTAACAAATGTGCTAATCCTTTCAAAAAAATACAAATGTGAATAAAGCATTTTGTTTATTTTTGTAAACCCAGTTCAATTCAATTTGTTTTGGTTGATTCACCTGTGGTTATCTAATGGTCTTTCTTAGATTATTTGGTGTATGACTTATCTGATTTATTTACTTCACCGAGTAATTATTAAATTGTGATTTTTACTGCATAATATTATAATCTGGATGCACATAATCAGTATTTTTCTGATTTCATGAAGGTTTTCATTTGATAAATTCTTATAATATGTGTTCTTGGTTTTTTTTTTTTGGTGAATGTTATTATGTGCTCTTGTTGCAGTTTATTATGTGTGGCCTGATGGTTGGAAGAAGCTTTCTAGAGACGATGAAGGCGAGCTGCACTACATGTACTACCCTGTGGTTCTGGCACCTGTGGAGCATGAGATGATCTTACTTACTCACATTCATAAAATTTATTTTTGAGTAGGGGTGTAAATGAATTGAACTGAGTTAAAGTGTTGATTTATTCAAGTTTATGTTCATTTATTAAAATTAAATTAAAGCTTGTTTGAACTTGTTTCACAAATATAAATATATTTTTTTGGCTTAGTTCATTTGGTTCACGAACGAGCTCATTAATATGTTTATGAATGAGCTCATGCATATTTGAGTTCTTGAATACAAAAATTATAGATGAGCTCTCTTATATATTAAAGGTATTGATGTATTCATGAATATGTTAATCATCATAATTATTTATAAATTTTTTCTTATTAATAAATATGATATACTAAAATTTTTAAAGGAGTATTATATTAGGTTTTATAATAATCAAATATGTTTAACTCTTGCTCCATACCAAACAACTGGCTTTCTAATGAAGTTAGCGATTGCTCTTGAACTCTGAAGTTTGGCGTTGTTTGGTTTGGGACTATAGCAATTGAGCTTATGATGTGCAGCTTAGCGATTTCTCTGAAGGCTAGAAAAGCACTTGTATTTGCTCATTTCCCTACGTCTCTGAAGGCTTGAAAACTGAGTTTAAGAGGAGTTTGGTTCACTGTTATTTTGATATTATACCATGTAATTTAGATGTCATGATATCTAGATATCTTCTTTTGAGTGATAATTCTTTAATTTTTTAGAAAATTTTATTAAACTAAATAATTTTTTTCTTCTAAATAATATGGTATAATACCAAAATAATATTGAATCAAATGCCTCCTTAGTCCTTATTGTTTTTTTGGGTTTTAAGCTATTTCAGTCTCTCACAAAAGTCTTGGCTTGTGGTTTCTCCATCTTCTTTAGCTCTTTTGTCTTGTTTGCTAGGAACTGTGTTTTAACTTTTTTTTGTTTCATTTGTTTCTACACTAAACTTAAATTTTGAATTTACGCTTTCTTTCTTCTTTAAGCTTTTGAGGTGTCATTTATAGTTTTGTGCTTCGAGGCTGAAGTTTCAATTTCAAAAAGCAGCTCAAAGGTGCATCTGTGGGATATGAAAATTGAAGATTTCTAATTAGGGGATGTTTCATTCAATGTTATCTTGATGTTATGTTATGTTATCTAAAGAAAGCAATTGTTTAGTTTAATGACATTTATAAATAATTTTCAATTAAATTATAAAATTATTACTCAAAAAATGACATCTAGATGTCATGGCATCTATATTACATAACATAGCATCAAGATAATAATGAACCAAATGCCTCTTAGGGGGCGTTTGGTTCAGTGTTATCTCAATGTTATGTTATGTTATCTTTAGAAAGTAATTGTTTGGTTTATGACATCTTTAAATAATATTATAATTAATTACAAAAATGCCATTATATATTGACATCTAGAAGTCACCCCAAATTGGGCGACATCTCAAGATAACACCATCAATTTGTCATTATAATGTTAATAATTTTCAACTAAATAAAAATAATTTGGATAATATTGATATTTTCTAATATCATAACATTGAACCAAACAAATGTCCATTGATGAATGACAATGACATTTAGATAACATGACATCTAAATAACATTGACATTGAGATAACACTGAATCAAACGCCCCCTTAGTTTATTTAGCAGAAAATAGCCTCACGTGGACACTACTACTGCTTCCTAAGAAAACTAATCTTGGTTTATGTACATATTATCCTAACCAGTTTGGAATTAAGGCTTGTTGTTGTTGTTGTTGTTGTTGTTGTTGTTGTTGTTGTTGTTGTTGTTGTTGTTGTTTGTCTCAACTGAAATTGGTAGATTGCTTGTGCTGCTTGAGCTCTTTGTACTCTTCATGATCCTTGTTCTTCTGTTGTTTATTTTCTTCTTGCTGTTCATCCTCGCTGATGATGTGTCGCAGAGATTTCTCCGAAGGCTAGAAAAGAAGAACCTTTTGATCTCTTCGTTTCTCTTAATCTCCAAAGGCTTGCTTGCTGAATTCCTGTTTTTGTTTGTTGGTTTTCAAGCTATTTGGTTTCTTACTTTTGTGTTGGCTTATGATTTCTCTTACTTCAGTTTTTTTGTCATGGTTGCTAGCAAACATATTCTTCTTCTCTGCTTTTTCCAATTAGTTTTCAACAGCTTAACATAAATCTTGAAATTTTTTTTTCCGTCCTTATTCAACTATTTTGAGGTGCTATATATATAGTTTATGCTCCAAAGCTTGATTTTCGACTTCAAGAACTAGCTCAAAGATGCATCAATGGGATGTGGAAATTGAAGATATCTGGTGCACAAGATGACCTTAGGTGGGAAAAATTATTAGGTACGGATGACGCACCGTTCGGACGCCCAATCAGAGGGCGTCACGTATGCCCGGACCCAGCTGTATGGCACACGTGGCGCCCTCTGATTGAGTTCCGGACGGTGCGCCGTCCGAACCCAATAACTTCTCCTTAGGTGGAGGCTGCCTCCACTTCTTCCCAAAATTGAATATCACACGAAGGTATAAGATTATATATTGGATGAGTGCATGCCAACTAATGCTGTTCTTGAAGTTGAAGTTCCAATAATTAAAAAGGTTCTTTGTAAACAAGGTAGGGAAAATGGAGCTTTGGAACAATTTACATATACATGCCCATTTTAAATATAAGCAAGTTGAGAGAACTAATGATTTCATATTTAGCATTGATGCTTGCTAATTTGAAATTTGAACAGTCATCGTTTTCTGTTATGGTGTCATTTTTGTGAGAAATTTTTGTGTGCACAATGTGTGTCATGTCATTCGTCCGCACACAAATAAAATTAAGGCATGTGGCACGACGGGCTGTTACGTAGCACTGATTTTTTGCTATGTAGCCCTGATTTTTTGCTACGTAAGACTACATAATATTGATGCCTTGTTATTTGGAGCTACATAACACTAATTTTTCTCCATTTTTGCGGACGGATGACATGGCACACATTGTGCACACAAAAATTTCTCCATTTTTGTAAGATGGGAGAAGTTTCTGCGAGAAATGAATGTTATTTTTGCGTGTACGGCTAATTTGAGCATGGTGTGCATATGATGCGTATCACATTGAGGTAAACCGCACTACCAATGATTGTATCATGAGATGAGGAAGGTGATGCATAGATGTTTAAGGTAGTCCGATCATGTCTATTCGTACGAAGCATTCTTTTTTTTTTTTTTTTGAAAAAAGTTATGAAGCATTCTATGCAGTGGAATGTAAATATTTTGCATCATCATTATCAGCTGTTCTGTTCCATATTATTTGTAATAATAATTGTTTATTTATGTGTGATGTTGAATATTTAGAATCATATTATTATTATTATTATTTTTAATAGAACCGCTCTTATAGTCATCACTCGCTTTACATCAAGTGCTTGATTTACGTTGATCACTTGTTGATATTTTTGTGTTGAATATTGCGTAAGCCTGTAGCTTGATTGTGGAATTATTGTTATATTGGCTTTTGTATGGGCCTGTTTGTTTGTCAAGTTTAATTTAATAAGATTAAAATTAAATTTAAATAGAGATATTTTTTATTAAAAATTATGATTAATTTGAAATAAAATTAATTATTATGTTGGGATATGTGAGAGATGGTATAGGCTCTGTTTGGCGTGAGAACCAAAATGATATTAGTTTAAAAATAATAATAATAAATAAATTTTTTTAATTATTTTATATATATTTTAATATAAAAAATATTATTTTACTTTACATACTTAATAATTTTTAATAAAAATATTAATTTTATTTCACATCTTAGATTGTATTTACGTTCTTTTTATAATTATTAATCATATTCTCAAATCAATTCAATGTACTTTTGCTTGTGAAATTTATATGTTCTAGTAGATCCTTTTGCACGTGACCCGACTCATGGATGTTGGAGAATCATTTTAGAACTACGTAAATTTAGTATTATTCTCTTTACTTATAATTTTTTTTCCTATTTAAATGCTTCAATTGCTCGGTTTACGCAACGTTATACTGTACAAATTTCTGTCAATAGTATATATACACATCAACCAAAATTTTGCCCACTAAGTGGGATCATGTAGCTACATAAATCTGTTATTTTTATTACACTTTATCAAATAATAAATTTTTATTTAGTTCCAAATATGTAAGACTATTTCTTATAATTTTTTCTCATATTTTGTTTTGCCTCTTTCTTCCTTTTTATTTTTTCTAAACTTATTTACAATTGAGGTTAATTTAATTTTCTCAAGGATAGACTTTTTTTATTTTATTTTTTCGTATATATCTATTCATCTATTTTAACATCTTTATTTCTTTAATATTTATATTATTTGCACATTTTTCTTATGTATTAATATATATATATATATATCACTAATTTTTTTTATATGTCTATAATGTGTTAAGTTTGCATAGCTATAATTAATTTTTATTTAATTTAAGATTAATGCATAATTAATTTTTTTAAATGTATGCAAAGTTTCACAAATATAATTAAATTTCAAATTTTATAATAGCTTAGAATAAAATTTAAAAATGTGTATGTTAATATGTATCATAAGAGAGCTAATTATATCTTTTTTTGGGAGGTAAATTATATTTAAGTGCCTCAAATTTAAATATAAAAAAATAATATTTTTTTATCTTATTTTATATAAATTTTAATATTAAATAATTATTTTATTTCACATTAAATATAACTTTTAATATAATTTACTCACTCAACTTCACTTATATGCATTTTTTTTTAAATTGTTTATAAAATTCTTTTAAATTTTTTTTTTCTTTAACTAAGAGGTGGAGGGGGAGGCGGAGGACAGTGGAATGGAAGGTGAGTTCTAGGGGAGGGAGGGAGGGAGAGCGAGTGAGCGAGCTTTTCTGCAAAATTCTTAGGCCCTGTTTGACACAAGGATCAAAATAGGACTAAAATGAATAAAATTTGCTAATTTACATGGATGGAGGCGAGAGGCCTCTTTGACTAGTCCTCGTCGCTATCCTCGCTTTCCCATGGAAGAGAAAAAGAGGAGGACATTAGGGCCTCTTCACCTCTATTGCCTGCGCATGGAAGAGAGTGGGAGAAAGAGAGAGAGGGCAATGGCCTCTTCATCAACTCCACTTGCTCATGAGAGAGAGAAAAGGAGACGGTGTCAGGTTCCCTTTAGACTATGAAGCACCGATTTTTGTGAAGCTTATCGTGTTCATATCGGATACTAATACTCCCTGATACTCTATCAATATATATTTGATACTCCACGTGGCGTATCAATTTTTACTTTTAATTTTTAAAAATCTGATACTTGTTCGATATTTGTCCAATGCTTCTAATTAGGGAAAAAATATTGAAATAATTGATCCAACCCATACGATAAAAAATAAAAAAAATATCTCATATAGAAAATGCAACTTCTTCATATACTTAAATATTAATTTGAAAAAGTTACTGAGCTCACACAATTGCGATCACAGAAAACTTCCGTAACCTAGTGTTTTGGTAATAGAAAAAAAAATTGGTATCTACAAACAATTGTGTCATCTGATTTTTCTATATTAACCGATACCATTTTTATTTGTATCAGATACTAATCGCCTTTTTTTATGTTAATAAACTTTATATTATGAAAAATGATAGGATTTTGGTCATTTTTATTTTATCTATTTATATAGTTAGAGATTCGAATAGAAAAGAGTATGCATTTACTTTGATCAGATTATTATATTTGAGTAGGTTCATCATTTTAAAAGGTCTTTCAATATAGTCTTTAAGGTTGACGTCTTATTTCAATAAAATCCATTCTATAAATTCTAAAAAAATTTATTTCTAAATTAAAATCTTAAAACATAAATCAATAAAAATACCACTCTCTTTCTCATCTTTCTCCCTATCGCCACCCTCATCGTCGCACTACTTCTTAGTTATAGCTTACATGCAAGTGACTGCATAGGGCCATGCGTGTGGCCCACATAGCCATTGCAGGAGCTCCCCAATGCGCGGGGGTTGCACATGGTCGTCGTGTAGGTTACGAGCTTGCAGGAGCTGCATGCAGTGTCCCTACATAGCCCCCATGTTGGCCTGCAACACGCCTCTAGTCGCAGCAACCAGTGTGAGTGACGGCTTTAACAGCAGGGGTGACGGTAGGAATAAAGGAGAAAATAAGAAAAATATTTTGGTCATTTTATATTTTAAAATTTTAATTTAAAAATCAATCTTATTAAAATTCATAAAAAAGACCATATTAAATCAAAATCTAGTCTTATTATTTTTTTTTTGAAATTATAGATCTACTTGATATTATCGCAAATTTATAGTGCTTGATGAAATTTATTTTTTCAAAATTGATAATATATAAGATGTAAAAAATATATCTTGTTTTAAATAATTTATTTTCGTGCAATTGCAATGTAAAATCATTTCCCACTCCATTGCCCTCTAATCCTTCTAGCTAAGTGCAAATTTCAAATAAATAATAAATTACTGACAATTTAAAATTAACTAAATATGACAAATTATAATAAAAACTTTAAAGCGCGTATGGTTCAATGTTATTTTGGTGTTATGTTATGTTGTTTAAAATAATAATTATTTGATTTAATAATATTTATAAATAATTTTTTATAAAAATATAAAATTATTATTTAAAATATAATATTTAGATATTATAACACTAAGATAATAATTAATCAAATTCCTCCTAAAATAAATGTTATTCTGGTTTTTGAGATTTAAAGGTAATATCAAATAGGTTTATAATTTCAAAGTATTTTAATAAAATCATTATAGTTGACATTAATAAAATCTTTCAACATTTTTCTCTCTCTCATCTTTTATCTCAAATAAGGTCGCCATTATGACGGGGCACCATCTCTCGTTCTAGGAGTCCATAAGCGCTCAAGGCCATGCACGTGTGCAGCACAGCCCGTGCAGCAATCTTGCAGGTCTGAGCTGACAATAAGGCAAGCGTGCACAGTGCCAGCACGGTGGCTCGTCATGACGTCAACCCTATCATGGCCAACAACAACTCATAAGCAAGTGTTTTGAATATAAATTAATTTAAAAATTTTATTATAAAATTTTTAAAATTATAAACTTAATTAATATTATTTTAAATTTTAAAGAACTAAATAATATTTACCTTAACGACGTAATACAACTTCAAAAAAATTAGTCCCACACTCCCAACGACAACCGGGCAGGCCGAAGATACGGCGAGCGTGATCTCCGGAGATCTTTGGGAGCAGCTCCTGCTAAAGAGATTCCCGCCACCACCATTTCACCACGTTGTCAAGATCTCTTCCCACCTTCTCAGCCCTCGATTTGATCCTCGAATCCCCGCGCAATCTCCTCCACCTCCGCCCACCCCCAAATCCCATTTGCAAAAGAAATTTGTGGTTCAGATTTCTCCAGCTGCTTCCAGAGGAGTCCGAGAGAGGAGCATGGAGTTTGGCACGCCGACCAGAAAGCTCCTTTCGCCGGCCATTACCCCTTCGATGAATCTTCTTGTCTATAAACCCTTGACGGATAAAGGAGAAAGAGTCCTAGGATTCGTTTAGGGCGATGACCCGCGGCGGAGGAGAGCAGGCGACTTGCTGAATGGATTGATGAGCAGGAGGCTTTGGTGAGTGAACTCTGCAGCTTGTGCATTTTTTCTTTGTTCTCGCCTCTCTATTGTCTTCTTCTCGGTCTTGTCTGTCCCGTCCTGTTTCTTTCTCCCTGCAGAGTACTAGTGGAAGAAATGATATGCCCCCCTTTCGTTTGGTAGATGTAGATGCTTCTGACGGAGGCGTGCAGTATGTTTTTGGATTGATTTAAAGATGATATCTAACCGGCACTCCTTTGTTAGTGTTCTGGACGTTCACGATGGGAGCGAACCCTGGGAGAGAGCTGGTGAAGGTAATCGATTTCTTTGTTTTGGATTTGCTAATCTCCCACATAGTTTTCTTAAGTTGTTGGATTGGGATGTTCAGACAAGGAAGCCTTATACGATCACAAAGCAGCGAGAGAAGTGGACGGATGAGGAGCATAACAGATTCATAGAAGCTCTCAGGCTGTATGGAAGGGCATGGCAGCAGATACAAGGTAATCTTACCCTTCGATAATGCAGGCTTCATATTTTCTATTTATGAGAACGAGCTATTTCAAGGATGGTGCGTCGTCTCCAGAGTTGAAGAAGGATTATATTGTTCATTCATACTTTTTTTGGCCAGTACAAAATTCCATTATGTATCCAGACAGTAAGACTGGATTACCTTGCCATTCATTTGTCCAACTGATGAGTGTGCAACAAGTAATATGTTTTTTTACATTGAAACTAGTAGTTGGAAAGCAGAATTGCTTGATATTAAAATTGGGTAATTCCATTTGAGCCGCTGAGGTAGACTTTCAATTTTACATAGGTTCATAAAAACGACAACACGTTATTTCGATTTCTCTCAACCAAATTTTTTTCCATGTAAGTTCTTTTTTAATGGATTCTTTCAAGTTTGATCATTAAATTGTTATTTTAAAAGATTAAAAATACATATTTAAATATTAAAAATATGTTTAAGTATTTCTAATTGCTATTATAATTTCAATTTTTTCTTTTTCTTTATATACTAGTCTATAGTAGTAATTTTTAATACTTAAACATGTATTTCTAATTTTTAAAATAGCAACTTAAAAGTTAAATTTAATGGAATTGTCAAAATGGGCCTACATGAAAAAAATTTGAGTGGAAAGGACTCAGATGACATGTTTTCATTTCCGTGTATCTACGTAGAATTGGAGGTATACCTCATTTATGAATATTCAATATAGTGATTTGGTAAAATATGATTAGGCTATCAATTCTTGGTGGATTGTATGTTTCCTGCAGCACCCATTATACGAACATGTGCAACAAATATACTTTGGTTGAAATAGGATTACAATTGATGGAAAAAAATCCAAAAATTCTAGGAGCTATATACATGATCATAGTTGATTTATATTTTTCTATAGGCACCTTTCATTGAAGAGATTTTTTTTTTTTTTTCGTTTTGACAGATCTCTCTCTCTCTCTCTCTCTCTTAAAGAACTTGAACGTACTTGTGAAAGATATTAGATAGTTAGATATCTTAAAGTTTTGCTTATTTAACTCAAATTTAACATCATATAGTACCCCATTGAAGACTTATGGTCATAGTGTTTCCTTTGCTAAATACTTCATTTTAAGACCTTTGGAGTATCAATTTACCATTTTTGTGAATACCTATTTGATACCTTTAATCAGTGTTGAGGAAAGAAATCGTTTGGATGAAGTGAGTGTTGGATTGTTGGTAGACCGTAGTGCAACAGAGCCTTGTAAATAAAAAGCCTAAAGTGAGCCAGAAGAAAGCCAAGAAGAAAGAACAAAGGTTTAAGTGCTTTAAGGAGATCCCTTCATTCGCCATCCAAAGTGAGCAATATTTTATTAAAAGGAAGGTTCACGAAAGTGTGGAGTATAATGTGGGGTACAAGAGTTTTAAGGAGGTGTTTGGAGGGTGTATGACCTTGAGTTTGGTCCAAGTCAAGCCTAGAAGATCCCTTTTGGTGCAGAGATTTTCTATTTATAGTTGAGGTTAGCTTCTGAGGTGATCTAGGTTTCCTGATTGTGGTAATAGCTATTAGTCAAAGCCTTTCTAAGGATCAGGAGAGACTCCCACATGTCTTCTTCAGTTGTTTTGGTTGTTGGGAAGCTAGAGCAATCGATGTTTTTGACTGGTAGGGAGACCTGGTTATAACTGTTTGGATTGGTCTGTTAAGGCAATTTGTTGACGTTGTCATAACAACTATTTTTTAAGTAGACTGGACAGGAAAGATAGTTCTAGAGTTCTGATGTGGCAAGTGACTTAGTGGTGTAGAAACCTATGTTTCACTGTACTTAGATTTCTTAGGCCAACTAAGGAACAATTTTATACTCAACTGAATATAGTGTCTTTGGGAAGGTTGCAAGTTGTAACTCCACTGGAAGGTGTTTCTAAAGATGAATTGGGGAAGGCCTCCTAGAAAGTGGGTTTAGAGGAGAGCCAAAGGTGCTCCAATTTCAAAGCAGTTTAATCTAACAAGATGAAGACAAACTTCGTGGCAAAGCTATCTAATTGTGTAGGCTGGAATTGAGACTCTGTGGAGGGAAAACTTTAATCTACCTGTGGTTATGTACTCAGCTTTAATGCAATCCCAATCCATTTTCCACCCCACGGCATTATGGGATGTCGCTCGGTTTGGCCAGGTTTAGCTTGATTTAATGATATTTGGTCCAACGGCGTTCTATCTGTTTTAATGTAGAAATACTGAACGATTAACATCAGTAGATGACACTTCGTGTAAATACTAGCTTCAGAAAATAGGTGTGATCATTTATGTGTGCCTATTTATTACTTTGGCATCTTGATAGTACATGTGGTGGGGCATGAATCTTAAAGAGTTCCTTTAAAATGATGGCGCTGGTTCAAACTGTCTTCATCAAGAGTTGTATCGGTAGAGTGAAGGCAAAACTAGGCACTTAGTGTTACTGAGTAGCAATAGCATGAAACATGTTAGCTCATCTTAGAGGCTTTGGTGGTCTTCTCAAGAAGGCAAAAATGGGCATGATTGAGGGCAAAAACAAATCTGAGAAAGTACAAGTCATCGTCCATAATCAGGAGAAGTTCTCCAACCCATTTGAGAAACTACTAGAGAAGGCAAGAGGCTGCGGAGGCATAAATTGCTTTAAAGATCAAGGAAGGTTCTTTGGTGTCCCCAATAAGCATAGATCCACCACTAGCCAAAAGAAGCCAGTCAAGGTATGTGCTCTTTTCTGCATTTGCTGATTATTCTGCTGAATGTACAAAGGAAGCTATATAACCTGAGGAACTTTAGAAGGAAAGCAGCAAGCCTGAGCCCTTGAAAGTTGCAGCAAAGATAATTGACTTGGAAACTAAGCCAACTTTAGCTGGCAGTGTTTCTGTAGCCTAACCGGTAACTGTTCCAATGATGGTAACTAGGGTAGGAATCGGTGGAACCTTAATGAAGCCTTCTGTTGTCATCTTGAAGCAAGAAGCATTAGAGAAGGTAAGGAGTCTGTTACTGGTTTTTGTGCTAAAGGCACCTCTAGTCTTATCAACGAGAAAAATATCATTTGCAAAAAGTATACACTAATGTAAATTTTTTTGAATGTGTCCAGTTAAAAATCGAGTTATGAAAAAATACATTAGTATTTAAAGGTTTTCATTTTAGCAAATCAAAAATCGAATATATGAAGTGTAAATTTAATTAAAAAAGAAGCACTTATAGTGGGAAGATGACAATTGATGATCAATGGATCAATCATACAGAATAGGAGTGAAATAGATGATATTATTAGCAGAATCTAAGCATAATGAATAAAATAGAGGAATTCATCTGACATATTGTATGATAGAAAAATTTCACTCAGACGTAAAAGTAAATTTTATAAAATAGTTGTAAGACTAGCGATGTTCTATAGTGTTGGATGTTGGCTTACAAAGTAGAAACACACAAATAAGATAAGTGTCGTAGAAATGAAAATGTCAAGATGGATGAGCAGGTATACGCGAAAGTATAAGATGAGAAATGAGTATATCTGCAAAAAGGTTAAAGTAGCCTCAATTGAAGATAAGCTTAAAAAGAGTCAGCTTAGATGGTTTGGATATATAAGTTATAGATCGATAGAAGCTCTACTAAGAAAAATTAGATTATTAGATCTTTTTCATGTAAAAAGAATAAGTGGGAGGCCAAAAAGGACATGACAAGAAACTATAAGGAATGATCTTACATATTCAAAGCTAAATGAAGATTTGTTATTTGATAGAGTGCAATAGAAATAAAGAATTCATATAGCTGACCCCACCTAGTGGGATGAATGCTTGGTTTGTTGTTGTTATATTCTAGTTAGTGGTTTTGGAAACTTAGTCTCTTTGCCCTTAATTTTGGTTCTTCTTTCATAGTCTTTTCTCATAAGAAAGGTCCATCGGAACTGTAGTGCGTCTGACAAAGGTCTATTTAGAAGAAGTGTCTAGCAACATATGTTTTGGCATGCAACCATGGTTTTATATGTTCGTTGAGGATAGAGAAAATAAGGGAGGCCAGATCTTTACCCCGAGGACAAAGAAACTTCAAAGAGCATTGAAATAGTTCTAGGAACTTCGCTATGCATGGATATAGTCTCCGTGGTTGATGCAGGTGATTCCATCTCATGCATCAAGGAAAGAGAATAGGAGGTTGAAGTTGTCGGCACTTCGGTAACACGCCACTACTTATTGCCAACTACTTTAAGGAGAAGTCATCACGTAACATCCAATGTTTCAAATGTAGATATATCGTTCGCTTTAATTTTAAGGAACTAAGTGATTTAACTACTTCCTAGAAGGTCACTTATTTCAGTACTACACTAGCTCATGCACGCTTAATTATAGAGTTTTCTATTATTAGCTCGACGGTTTTTTCTCTAAAAGGTGTTTCTATCATTTGAGAACATGTTATTTACTTATACAACTTTGGAACTCTCATCTCTTTTTGATTTGTTATAATTTATTCCTATGTTTTCTTGTCATTCATAACCTGGCCTAAAAGCTTGCTAGAAGTTATACTTTGTTTCAGTGATTTTCTTCTCTTGGGATATCATCCGGCGATCACTCCCCTTCCTTTTCGGTCACAAGTCATCACAAGCTCACTAGCTTCTACTTAGTTCGTCTTCGAACCATATCGTACTATGAGATGTTGGCTTCTATACCATATTGTAACATCTAATATTTCAAATATAGAGGTATTGTTCTTTTTGGCTTCAGAGAAATGTGAATTGTATACTTTTCAATAGGTTACTCATTCCAGTACTACTCTAGCTCAAGTACGCTTAACTATGGAGTTTCCATCATTAGCATCACGATTTGTTTTTCAAAAGATGCTTTTATCATTTGGGATCATGTTATTTACTTATATAGTTCAGAAACTTCCCTCTTGTTTCGATGCAGTACAATTTTATTTTCATTGCCCATCATAATACCTGCAAGGCAATTATAGTAAACTAACCTAATATGTTTAGGTGTTTGTGAGGACCCATTTGCCAAGCTCTAGGTGGGGGTAATGCTGTGGTGTCGAAGGTTATCCTACCATAACACCATTTGGGGATTCTTCTCAAACAAAAGAAGGGTTTCGCCCATTATTTAGGAGGTTTTGTACATCCAGGTGCAACCTTGAGAATTAACCCCTAAAATGGAGTGACTCATTTGAGGCTGACCTGGACAACCTAACTTAGTAAAAGGATTTGACTCATTGCCAAAGCATTGACTTCTTTCACAAGAATGTTCAATCTATATTTATGAGATTAGCCTTTCTATCCTGAACATGTTACTCAAGTAGAATCTTAGGCGGTGACCCATATGGGATGAGTTTAGTGCCATTCTAGTACGATCTAGGATACCTCTTGTTGGTGGGGATACAAATCAACATTGAATTGGATGGCTAGGATGATGTCAAGTGCTGAATTAAAATTCAAATTCAAATTAATTAGAGCTATTAGAGATTTCCATATTCGCTTTATTTAGATTTTATTTGATTTGATTCAGAGCATATTTGAGAGATTTGAAAGACTCACCATATTTGGAGTTGATTTTATTTTATTGTAATAGAATTAGTCCATATTTGCTTTTATTTATTTGGTATTTTATTTCCTGCATTTAGTATTTGTATTTTCAAATTTCTTTATGTGATCTCTCTATATAAAAAGGTCGTTTTGCATTGTAAAAAAAAAAAGTAGCATTTGATGAATGAAATTATGTTTGAGTTTTCTCAAAGCCTAGATCCGGGTTAAGGGGTCGATATTCCGGTGAAGGAAATTGTAGGGTTAGCCTTTGGTGAGAATCCTCAAATTAGCCTAGTCATCCACTTTTCAAAAAAATAAATGTTAATTACTATTAGGGAGATCGGGCTACCACAACAATTGTGATTATGGCTTGTCTGTTAGGATAGTTTGTTATTGTGGATATGATATCCATTTCTTGAGTAAATTAGGATGTATGGATGTTCTGGACTACTAATGTGGCATATGACTTATACTGCTTAAGCTAACTGAGAAACAATTCATACTTACCTAAATAGAGTGTCTTTTGCAAGGTGGTTAGTTGTAATTCCATTGGAAGATGGTTCTAAAGATAAACTTGGTAAGCCCCACAAAAAGGGGGTTTAGACAAGAGCAATAAGTAGCTTCACTTTCAGAACAATTTAGTCTAATAAATTGTGGCATAGGTATTTACGTGCATAGGTTGGAAATGAAACTATGTGGAGGGAAAACTTTAAGCAGCCTGGGGTTATATACCTGGATTTAACGCAATCCCAGTCCCATTGTCCACTCCATGGGGTTATGGGATGCGTCTCAATTTGGCCATGTTTAGTTCAGTTTGATTGTTCGACCCAGTGCAGTTCTATCCAGTTCAAAGTATAGCACAGGAAGGTTAAAGATCAATAGATGAAACTGACTGTAAACAGTCTGGCTTACTTTATTTTATCAAAACTATTACCAATAATATGGACGTTTCTATATGCACTTGTATTTTTTTATTTCTTATATTACTTCTTTTATATTCCTCAGTTTGCGTATATATTATCACAATACAGGGCATATTGGTACCAAGACTGCTATTCAGATAAGAAGTCATGCACAGAAGTTTTTCTTGAAGGTTAAATTCAGTGTTTTCTCATTCTTTATGATTAGTTTCTTATTCTTGATATATTTTATTTCTATTGATATTATGCTAACAGAACCTTTAGGGTTACAATTTTGATAATTCACGTGTACATTGTTATAGAATCCTCACTCTGAATCTAGTAATTATGTCTTAGGATTCAAAGAATCAACTCACGTTATTCCAGAAAACTAAATGGCTGTGTCATTCGAGTGACCCCTTTACCGTTCTATTTTTAAGCCCATTTTTGGCAAAATTGCCATATTGGCTGTTAATTTCTGATAGATAACATCATGGTCCCTTAATTGTTTTGATTAAGAAACTTGTAAACCTAATGGAAATGATGAATTTTTTTATTAGCATTTAAGCCTCATTTAGTTGGATTATGCTTTTAGAAAATTTTAAGTCTTTTAAAGATAGAAATAAAATTATTTTAATGTTATGATATGAAATAAAGTTATTTTATTATTGAGAATTATGTTAGATGTAAAATAAAATTAATTTTATTATTGAAATATGTGTAGAATGTGAAATAAGTTAAATTTTAATACTTAAATTTATGTATGATGTGAAATCAATAAACTATTGATGAAAATATTTTTAGAAGAATTTGGTTAGTTTTTAGCTCCAATTAAACAAGGCCTTAGAAACAATGCCCAAAGGACAAACTTATGATTGTTTGGGATGCCAATTTTCTAGGGTTTTTAGCTGATTGACTTGCAACAATACGTTGACAAACATTTTAATAGAACATTAAAGATTGCAATATGGTTGACAAACATTTTAATGGAACTTTGAAGAATAGCTGGCTACGGACGGTGTGGTGAGAAATGTTTTCCTTGCAATTTGTAATTATATGGGGTATTAAGCTATGAACCATGCATTTTAGGTGATGCAAGTGTGGTGGACCAAAGGCTTATGAAATCGCATAGATGCAGATAGATTGTCTTTGTAAAGAAGATAGATAATAAAGCTATATACATAACAAGGCAATTAATAATAAACAATGATAGAAATAAAAACCTTTGTTGGTTTTGTTAATCATGAAATGTCCTTTGATCTAGTATCATGGTAACTGATTCAGTGGCTTTTAGTTGAAAAGGCATTTGTCAAAGTTGGTTATGCTAAATGAGTACAGGCTTTTCTGTTTACTATCATATGCCTGACTAGTAGACTAGTAAATAGTCCTCCTAACAGTAGGCTCTCTCCTAGGCTGATCGACCTCAATTTCTGAGGTATGGGTGCGTCTCTCAACCTCAAGGCGGGCGACTCGATCACTTATCTCATCCAACTTATTTTTCATGTCATCTAGACAGTCAGTTCTAGTCATGAGAGTAGTCAACATAACCTCTAATTTGGGATCCATAGAAATAGGAGAACTAGACCTAGTGTATTCTAAACCAGACCTAGTGGGCATATGCAAACAGAAATAAATATGCCTAAATGCACCTTGTCCAACTATGCTCTGATACTAGATGATGCGGAACAATATGCAAGATGCAATCCAAATGAGAAATCAGTAAATAATTTTAGCGGATAAGCATAAATTGGTTCAGGAATATCTCTAATGATAATTATGTAATAATCAAAAAACTATAAATCTGTGAAGCGAGTCAATTTTAAATATCTAGAAATAAGTTCAAATGATATCTTGTAAATTTACCAAGAGATTTAAGGCAACTTTATCTCAACGAGTCAGAGCTAGGGATACGCAGTAATAGAGGTATGCGCATAAGTAATGATACCCAACAACAATTTAACTCACATTATAATTTTCAATTCGCACAGGTGAGCAAATCAAACAGTCTCAATAACAGATTTCATCACCAGATTTCGAGAATACTTGAGATATTGATTAAGTTTCGAGTTACCTTAATCGGAGAATTCCAAACCTCTACAACGCGCCTCTGCAGTCTGAACCGGGAATCACCGTTGGACGGCCAATGCCTCGGCAGGCAGCGAACCCGTCGAGCGTTTGGGAGGGCGAAGAGCTGGCGAGGACTAAGACAGTGTCGTGCACGGGGAGAGGAGCTCGAACTAAAGGGGTGCTGCTGATGAAGGCGGAACACCGACTAATGCACGGTCTGAACGGAAGTGCGGAGGCGGAGGCGGCGATGCGTCGGCTCGGCACAATCGAGCAAAGTTCGCGGAGTTGCAGAGCGGTGGAGCCGAGGCGGTGGACCAGAGCAGTCGGGCGGCGGTGGACTAGAGCATCCGGGCGGCGATAGGGCGTCGGCGACCTGCGGCTGCCAGGAAACGGAGATGGAGGAGACCGAGCGGCGTGAGCGCGGATCCGGGCTCGACACGTGACAAGGGGCAGCGGTCAAGAGAAGGTGCTGCCAGCGATAGAACGGAGCGTCCAGACTGCCGACGGCGACGTCACCGGCGTTCATCGGTGGCCAGTGAGCCATCGCGAGGTGGGGGTGGTGCGAGCGGAAGCCCCGAGTCGCAGGGGATGAAGAAAGAAAAATAAAATTATATTTAGTGCTAAAAATTACAAACTAAGGCCTGGATTTTGATTAGTTTGAAATTGAGAATTGAGAGAGAGAAGAGTTGGGAAATACCTCAAATTTCTTTAAGGTATTTAGAAATTTTCACCTAAGGTCCCGACCTTTCCCTTCACCGGGATATAACACAGTATTTCAAATACAAAATAATTTCATTTCAGGATTAAAAACAAATAACATTTGTCCATGCTTTTATATAGGCCTATTACATTTGAAGTTAAAAATGCAAAATTAAATGCTGAAATAAATGCGGGAATAAAAAGGATTACAATCATGTCAAATGCGAATGTCTAAAAAAAGAAGTAAATAAATGAAATCAGCTCAAAAATCGAAATATTCTCATTCAAATTAATAAATTGATTTAAATGGGGATTTCTAATCCACTGATCAGCCACCAATCGTGCCTGCTGCCAAATCCGCATATATCAATCCTCCATCCAGATTGATGCCACGTGGTGAGATCTCGAATGTCGAGTGTAGACCCTGCCTGGAATAAATCGACGGTCCGATGTCGTCGTCTGATATGGCATTTAAAGCAAGTGATTGCAATTTTGTTGTAGTAAAGCCATTTTTCTGGTTAAACTTTAAGCAAATTTACCTGTCAACTTAAGCTTAATTAGTTTATTGAAAGGAAAGCCAAAAAACCACAACTGAGAAATTGCATAAAGAAAAAGGCCATTTCTAACCCTGTAGAAAATTATCATGGTTAATATTATCATAAAATGTATTTTTCATTTTTTTGCTTGCTAACAAACTTGCCCTGCTAACAAACTTGCCCATGTCAAAAGAAGCGGGAGATCAAAAAAAACATGGCAAATTATAAGGAATGATCTTATACAATTGAGCTAAATAAGGATTTATTAACTGATAAAGTGCAATAGAAATAAATGATTTATGTAGCCAATCCCACCTAGTGGGATAAAGGCTTTGTTGTTGTTGGTTCTACAATTCAAAGTATTGAGATATATTTTTTGGTTTACTTCTTATCCACATTTCTTGAGGATGGGCTTGGTCGTGGTGTTCAAGTTTTATTAGTGATTCCATTTGAAAAAATTCTTCAAGAAAACATGTTTTTTTTTTGCCCCAAGTATTTTCTTGTTAAATTCTTCAAGAAACTTTATTATTCTTATTTTTTTCTGGACATGTATAGTTGGAGAAAGGGATTGGTGCCATCCCTCCTGGACATCCTTATGACATAGAAATTCCTCCTCCCAGACCTAAGAGAAAACCATGCAGTTCATTCCCTCCAAATATTGTTACAACTTCACAGAGTGCAGATGAGGTAGTTAAGGTGGTTAACAATGCAAGAGGTTTTGCATTGCCAACTGCCGATGAACCAACTATGTTTACTCAAAGCAAAGTAAGCATGCCAGTGGCCAAACAGTCAAAACATCTCTTTTCAGTGTTCCTTCCTGCACTTAATCTACTCTTTACTTTGCATCTGTCCTTGTCAGTCAGAAGGCCATAAGCAAGTTGTATTTGATTTTAAAGAAGCAGCTGATGGAACATCCAAGAAGCTTAAAAAGGGTGTTGCTGATTTACATACATCTGGTATGCATGGAAATTTCGAATGTTCTCAGATGGAGTTTACTGTAGAAGAGAAGTGTCAAGTGTTCACATCACTAGAGGGCAATATACAAGATGTAGAGAATCAGCAAATCCTATTATGTTCCCAATTAGGTGCAAAATGTTCTGCTGTTCAAAGCATCTTAGAAGCAAATGCAGATCTTGGCCTGTCCCTTAATTCCGCGAGGTCAGCCACCCACATGCCAACATCACCCACACATCCAACAGTCCCACCTATCTTATTGGGTAACACAGTGGACAGTGACAATGCTTATAGCGCACTTGTTGGCTTAACAAACTCCTTTCCAAGTCTCCTTGCATCAGCGTTGACACAGAATTCGGCTTTTCAGGCTGCCGCAGGCGTTGCAGCTTCACTCCAGCCACACACCGTTCAGGATTTGGCCATGCATTTAAATTCAAATGTCTTTTTTCGAGAAGATCAACAGAAACAACAATCTAGTGCATCTTCAAGCATATCGGCTATTGTCACAGCCACAATTGAAGCTGCATCTGCTTGGTGGAGACTTCATGGGCTTTTGCCATCTCCTTTTCAGTCAAACAATGCTTTAGCAAGGACGGTTCTAGAAAATGAAAATGGCACCAAAGAAACTAATCGGCAAAATCATATACAAAGCTTTCAACAAGGGTGTATGGAACAACCTGATAACTACAGAAGATGGCAATCTTGTTCTGTGAAATCAAAATCGCCAGAAGATGGTGAAAGCATGAAAGTTGAGAGCCTCACAAAGGCTAACGGCAACATTATCTCTTCTGTTACTGGTGATGAAATTCATGATATCGTTCGATCACCACAGAAAAAGAAAACTGTTCCTTCGTCTTGTGATTCTAATGCATCGCCCAGCAGTGATGCAGATGTGAAACGCATTGCTTTGAACAAGGTAGAAGCTGAAGGAGCAAATGGAGAAAAGCCTTCCCATGTCAGACATCACAGGAACACTGCTGGTGGTGGCAATAATTCGTACAACGACCGTCCGAAACAGGTTATCATATGCCAATTGAACTGAAGTTATTATGCAGTAAAATGGTGTTAATAATTACATTTCAAACTGTTCAATTAATTCTCATCCTTTTTCAGGGCCCCCTAGCCTTTGAAATTCTCTTTTCTCAAAAGGTGCTACCGCAGAGTTTCTTGCCGCCACATTCTGATGATGAACTAGCTTTGAACTTGGGAAAGAAGTAGCTCTTGGCTTGCAGATTGACCTCAACGGAAAGGTATATTTTACTGCTTCTGATGATTTCTCTACTATGAAGCATGGACATTTCGAAAAAATATGTTTGTTCGTATCGGACACACGGACATGAGGGGACACGCGAGGACACACGAGGACACCGTGTCGGACACGCCATGTAGCGTATCTTAATAAAATAATTTTAAAAAAATTAAAGAACACTACTTGGACATACGAGGACACTTCATGATACCTTAAGACACTTCAGAGATACTTCTAAGACATTTTTGAGATGTATGACACTTTTAAGATACAAGGCACTTCTGGGACGTGTAAAATGAAATTGAATACATTTAATATTAATATTTATTTATTATTATTATTTTTTTAATAATATTAGACATAAGACTAAAACCTATGGACGCATCTACCTCCTCTTTGCTCTTTTTATTCATATTGAATATTTTTTATTATTGCTAAATTTTTTTATTTAATAAAACTAAAAATTATCATTTATTATTATTAAAATTTTATCTCATATAAGTTAAAATTCGACACTAGCCATGCTAAATCAAATTTCTTCCTTCCTCGCTGTCCTCGAGCCTCAGAAATAAACCAATCACAAAAAGTTTAAAATTTTAGCTTCACTTGTCCTTCTCCCATCTTCAACGCCGAGAGCTCTTATCTTCTGTTATTATTACCCTTGTCGTGGTTGTCCTGGTAAGTAAAAATTGCATTTTCTCTTGTTCTCTCACTCATTTTGCAAAGTAAACTTTAAATCTACATCTCAAATCTCTTCAATGCTGACGATGTCCCCTCTCAAATTCTCATCTTGATCTTATGGGACTTTTGTGCATCTCACAAGTTATTTATATTTAAAAATTTAAGTTTATTTTATACTTTATGTATTTTTTAAATATTAATTATTAATTTTATTATTATTATTATATTTGACTTATCATACCGTGCTCGTGTCCTGTGTTTTGGAAAATCGCAGTATCGCCGTATCACGTCATGTCGTGTTTGTGCTTCATAGTTTCTTGAGAAAGGGAATAACACCCATTGTTCTGAACCATGAACCATCAGGAGTTACACCCCACAAAAGTTGCATCGTGGAGGCTGCAGAAGAAAAGGGTAACATAATCCTAGAGGAATGTAGTAAACCGGGAGCTTGTCTATATGGTTTTCATCGTCTAATGAAGTCCAAGCTGCAGTAGTTTTCACTCCTCAAAATAGATTTCAGTGACAACACATTTATTTACTGTTGAACTTCAATAACACTTCAGGTGTGCTGTGGTCGAGAAGACATGAGCAGTTGTTCTTTTGCTGTAATTTGAAGGGTAGATTTGTAGCTGCACAATAAAACCATTTACAACTTCATTGTTTATACTAAGAAGATACATTCATGGCAATTTCATTCAGCTGATTGTCAGGCTTGAATATTCTTCATTTCCTTATTTAGCTTTTATTAGCTCTCAGTAACAACCTACAGATTGCTTGTTCTGCTAAAATATCCAAGTTTTGGTGATGTTTTGCTTAATACCCTATAAAAGTTAAACCTATAGATTTTTCCTTTCGGAGAGATTTTCTCAAAGACATTTTGTCTGGCTTTAAACTTTTCTTTTTGGATTTTTCTCTAAGATGAGCCTGACAAAAAAAAAATGTCTTTGAATATATTTCATAAGAGGAATTCTTTATGATATATAAAAAAGAAATGCGTTGTAATTCTCATAAATAAAATTAAAATTTAATTGAAATTTTTATGTGACTAATATTATAGAGAAAAAAATTTAATTTTATTCATGTTTAAAGTTATTTGTAGAGAATGCTATGCTGCTCTTCTGTTGGAAAGATCCACACGCTCATTCCTTGCTAATTTGTTTGGCCCTCAATATGAGCGTGCCAGCTATGACCTGCTGCGAATGCCCATCAAGAAGCACTGTTTCTTCTCACTTTTGCTTTGTCAATATAATATTTATTATTATTATTATTATTTTTCTACTTTATATGACAAAAAATTTATATGAAATTAAAATATACATGTCAGGTATTATATTCTTGGTATGAGTATAAAAATGATTATATGGAATAAAAAATATTTCTGCACTGATTCTTGTTGCCTGCTTGCAGGACCTACCCTTGCATTTGGTGCGCTCGCTCTCGAATGCTAAAAAATTCGCTCGACAGATTGTCTGAAGTTAATATTTTTTGAATTGTAGATTCCTAACGAGACGCATCTATAGACGATGGCTTTCCTCTCTTTCCAAATTGTGCCCTTGAGGCCGAAGATGTCTAGATGCCTCCTGAAGGCAGAATTCACGTACAAATAGCAGGAGTTGCAAGTTCTCAAAATGAAAATTACATGAAATTACAAAGCTGGCTTGAGCAGAAAAACACAATTCCTTCTTGTTAGAGTTCCTCATCACGTTCAACCTAAAAGTTTGATTCATGAATAATCACAAACACACGCATTGTTAACTATTGGTCAAGGTACATGAAGATTTTTTCAAAATTTAGCCATAGCTAATGTTTTACTAAAAAAGAAATGAATGTGCATCACTCATAAAAGGTCTCCAGGTTTTCTATAAGGATTAAGCAAAAATCCTATAAAAAGAACACATCTTTTTACACATCATCATCAATAGTAAAAAATGAAATAAAATTTATCGCTCTATTGGCGAGTCTATATACGTATGATATAAGCCTTAAAGGCATAAAAATATCAGTAATGCCCAAAACATCCTGCCACATTGCATCACCACTAGTACCCACAAATTGTTAGCAATCACCATTGAAGAGTCTCTCGAATTAGATGCCAATGTGAGTTCATCCTCTAGTGAGCATGAGGCCCTTCCATGCACCTTTCATCTTAGCAGAAGTTATGCTGGTGAAAAGTTGTATGCCAACAGATATGATGAGGTTGTCATCGTAGCCTTTGGCTACTACTTCTGCACTCGCAACATTATTCTCTCATCAAGCTGTCAAAATTTATTTTAATCCAACTTGATGGTAAGAGAACCCAGTGAGAGGAAGAGGGGTGACCCAAGTCGAGGTGACTCATGGGCTCTTAGTCATAGGCCTCCTACTCCTAATTGTGGTGTTGCTCTTGCTCTAGCTTTGGTTGGCACTCCTAATACTACTCTCGCTCTTATTTTGTCAGTGCTCCTACTGTTATTTCCACTAATGCTCATGTTCCTACTCTTGATCCTCATGCTCGCTCGCACTCCTTATTATTTTGGATGGATTCCAAACACCGAGAACTCATATTGCTATTGCTGCTCCTACACCTTATGCTATAGAATGGATCCCAAAGGTTAGGCAGATCCTACTCCTAGTACTCCTAGACCTTCTTCTGCTTATAATTCTACTCTTGTTCTTGTTCATTTTTGCCTGCCCCTCTTAGTGCTCTTATTACTGATCCTACTTCAACTTCTACTCTTTATACTCTTCATGCTTCAGCTCTAGGTCTTGCTCTAGTCCTCTTCTACTATTCTTGTGCCTACTCTACTCTTGCTCCCACTTATTCCCCTGCTACTATTCTAACTACTGTTGCTACTCTTGGTCCTACTCATGGTCCTCCTGCTACTTCTACTATTATTGAACAGATCCCTAACACCAAAGGCCTTATGCATTTGCTCCTGTTAATCTTGCTGCTTTTACTCGTGGTGTTGCTCCCACTCCAGCATTTGTTGGTGCGCCTGTTACTACTCCTGCTCCTATCAATTCTCCTGTCGTTATTCCTGCTCGTACTATACTTGCTTCTGCTCTTGCTTCTCATGCCCGCGCCTCCATTCCTACTGCTTTTGGATAGATCTAAAATGCCAAGGGAGCCTTCTATTACTATTGTTGCTTATGTAACTTATGCAGTGGGCTGGATCCCAAAGGCCAACAGATCATACTCTTGCTCTTGCTAGACTAGCTACACTCCTATTCATGCACCTTCTCATTCTTACAGTCCTACTCTTGTTCCTACGAAAAATACTTGGGTTCGGATAGCTCGCCACGTCACATTTTCGGAGCTGCTTGTTATAAGTATAAATGTGCTTGTTATAGAGTTAAAAGTACTTGTTACAGAAATCTAAAAATTCTGCTTGTTATAGGTGCTTGTTATAGAAATCTCTATAACAAGCACATTAAGTTAAAAGTGCTTGTTATAGGCAGCTCCGAAAATGTGACGTGGCGAGCTATCCGAACCCAAAAAAATTTCTGTTCCTACCCCTTCTCTTGCTCCTACTTTAATGGCATGGATTCCCAAGGCTGGACAGCTTCGATACCTACTCCTGCTCATTGTAATGCTTATTCCCCTCCAACTCCCGCTTCTTTCCCTTTCACTAGAGGGCACCTACTACTATTCAACATTATCATAATATTATATCATATAATTTAAATATTATTTATTTTAATAATAATTTTATAAATTTTAATTAAATTATGCATATATATATATATATATATATATATATATTCAAACCAAATAATTATTTTCTCTAAAAAAAATAATATAACATAATATCAAAATAACATTGAACTAAACCATCCCCAAATCTCAATTGTTTTTTTTATAAGAACCTAAATCTCAATTTACATTCACCAATATGATTTGAAGCATCAACCTCTCTCAAATCATAGCTATGGAAGTAAAAGTTAAATAAGCTTATAAGACCCTCAAAAATCATTAAGTTCGTAGAAAATCAAAAGATGTAACATGAACTATCTGCTGCCTACTCATGCGATAGTGAACACAGAACTCTAAGCAAGCGCCCGACAAGTGGCTTTTCGACAACTGATCGTACTTTACGAGGCAAATCTAAGCAAGATATGTATCCTGATTGACATAAGCATCACAATGATGATCCTTAATATTACAGAGATTGGGGAAAGAAGCTACCAATGCACCCATGTACTAAAATTAGGCCTTAGGAATGGCAAGATTTCGATGGAAAGACATAAATATCCAAACAAACAAAGTTTATCATGAATAAAACAAACAGTCAAGGTAATAACGATAGACTCTATCAAGATCTAATGATCCATCTAACGAATTACAGAGTAGACACAATCCATCTAGCCAACGGCCCTTCTCTCAATTTTTGTAAGTTACCTCATTAGAACCATAGTTTCCCTTATCCGAGGCCATTCATTCCATAGAGCATCTAATATAGAAAACACAGCCCTAATGAAAATCGACTATTAATGACAGTCACATTAATATTGAGATTCATGAGATATGCTAAATATTTCAAGTGTTGTTGGATGTGCCCTCGAAAATTCAACAGACAATTGAGCTGCTTAAGTTAATTCCATCGACCTACTCAACACATTTGATTTAGCACTTAGAACGTATAAAACCAAGCTCAACTGCTTGCTCATGCTTCTCTTTCTTAACTCAACTAATATAGGCTTCAGGTGCCCTAACATAGCGAAAGGTGGAACTGAGTCCAAACTGCAGTAGTTCTTGCTCTTCAAAGAAGATTAGGTACAAGTGACATGGAGACAATTGCCTCGAACAACTTACATACCAAAAAGCACCAACACGGCACAAGAATACAGGACACAACATGAAACATCAAATACGCAAATAATATAATAAAAAATGAATATCTATGTGAAAGTAAAATTTACCGTAGCTTTTGCTCAATCTGTAGACACACTTAGAAAACAAAGATATGACAGAGAAAATCAGAACACAAACATGACATCACAAGATAAATAGAGATGGCCGTGCTTCCTCATATTTATCTACTGTTGACATGTGGCTCCAGCACTGCATCACAGCCATACACGTGACGCTCCATCTTGAAACATCATGTTTTAATCTTTGAAGCTGTTTGGAGCCTCCAAACCTCATGAGTGAGGTTTGGGACCTCGAAACCTCGTGAGTAAGGTTTGGGACCTCCTAACCTCGTGAGTGAGGTTTGGGCCCTCCAAACCTCCTGCATAACCCTTGTTCAAATAGCTCTCCCAACTACATCAGGCATGATGTTTCTCAGCTATACCATCGCTGTCAGCGTGCTCTGGCCGCACCGTTTCCAATGCAGCATGCTTCTTCCAGACACGTAAACCAAGGGTCCGCATGCCCCAACTGTCACAGATCCCCAGAAACAGTACCAAGATCCAAAGGTGAAGCTCTCTTTACTGACTCTGGTCCCTCCAGTGGCCGACAAGCGGCGCGAACCCAGAGCTTGTCCACCTCCTTTCCTCCGGAAAACCAGGATAAAGCTGCACCATCTGCTGCCTACAAATATCAAGGAGCAGGCTTCAAAAAGGGAGATCGAAAGAGGGAGAAGACAAGTCCGAAAGGCAAGATCATAGAGGACTCGCCCCAAGAAGAGCAGAATCTCTCCTCTATTACCTCTTGTAAAACAGGAGTTTGAGAACAAGAAAAACTCTTTCTCCTTTCTCTCTCTCACTCTTGTAAGCTCTTTGTACAAGCCTTTAAGGCTACCTTTCTTCATTAGTGAAGCCTCTTTGCTGATCGTCCGGTGGACGTAGGGGATTATCTCCCTGAACCACCTTAAACCTCTGTGTGTTTCTCTGAATGCTCTGAATTCACTCCCCTGCTGAGCTTCCGTTAACAGGCTCATCCCTTTGCGCGCCGCCGTCTCTCGAAACTCTCTTTCTTTTCGGTGTTTCTTAGGACCCCCACATCCTACGTCAACATCTTCTGGTGCTTTCATTGAGACCCTGGGAAGATGGTGGCCAGAACGTGCAAAACCAACTCTGCTGCTGGCAGTATGTATGCGGGGGAACCTTCTGTTCGGGCGCCAGACGACAGAGCTTCGGTCTCAACCTCTCGACGTCGCGCCGGATCTACTTATTCCTCCAGGGGCACCCGCGTCTCAGAGCTACAGAGGATGCTAGCGAACCTCACCAACCTGATCACTGGCCTCACAGCCCAACAGGGTGTGATCCTTAGGCAGACTCAGCCAGTCTGCGCAGCAATGCTTCCTCTTCTGCCGGTCGCAGCGGCGCCTCTCCCGCCGGTTGCGGCGGCTCCTGCTCCGCCGACCGAGGAGGTTCCGGCGCCTCTCCCACCGGTTGCGGCGGCTTCTGCTCCGTTCTCGCCGATTGCGACGGTTCCGCGCCTATCTCTGCCGGTCGCAGCGCCAGCAATCTTTCAGCTGTTTGCGGCGGGCGTCCCTCCTGGTTTTCGGGAGCAGAGGGGGGCTCCCCTTACTTCGAGAGCTCCCTATGCTCAGGCCTCTGGCTCCTCCCATCCTCCTGGTCAGGATTTTTCCCACCGGGGAGCCCCGCAATATGGGCCTGAGGCCTTCTTTGGATCTCTTGACTTCGATGCCGCTTTCTCCGACGCCATCCGACGGGCGCCGGTCCCAGAAGACTTCAAACTGCCACGCTTGGAAGTCTATAAGGGCACCACAGATCCTCGCGAGCACATCCAAGGATTTGAGGCAGCCCTCCGTTACCACCAAAGAGACGAGGCGACGAAGTGCCACCTCCTTGCCACCACGTTGAAAGGAGCTGCGTTCACCTGGTTCATTAAGCTTCCAAAAGGCTCTATCAGCTCCTACGAGCACATGAAACAGGAACTAATTGCTCGCTTTATAGGACGAATCTCTCCGATATGGTGCTAGCTAACATCCAGCAGGGAGAGACGGAGAGCCTACGAAGTTGCACTAACCGTTTCTTCGCCGCTGCGGCAGAAATGGAGGACGTCAACCCCACCGTCGCCATACACAATTACCGCAGGGGGCTGATTAGAGGTGATCTATCCAAGTTCCTGCAGCTGGTGAAGCCCAAAAGCTTCCCTGAGCTAATGGCAAGGGCTAGCCAGTTCAAGCTCCTAGAAGACGCAGGAAACGACGCATTTGATGTTTCTGACCCCAAACCTGAGCAAAGGGTGAAAAGAAAATATTGAGACAGTGAACCTGCGGACCCAAGGAACAGAGAACAGGCCTGATCCTTATCCATACATCGCCACGATGTTTAACCCACTGGCTTGGTTCTCATTCCCTCCATGAATTTCTGATAAACTTTTCTGGATGCTTCATCCTATGATATTCTGGATTTCTTATTCCACTCACGGCATTACGAAATTCATTTCTGGAATTCGTATATTTGGCATCCTGGCTTTCTGGAATTCACATTCTTATGTAATGTTCATACTGAGGTATTATCTGAAGCACGACTAGCTCATTTTTTTCAAGCATCGTGTGACGGGTATGATTCTAACCTCAAACTCCCAAAAATCATACCCGAGGTTCCTGCGCCTCGTTCATGATGATTCATTATACTCACACTCCTACTTACGGAGGTCACCGAGCTTAGTTACGCCTGGCAGGCGAGGTTTCCTACAAACATCTGGGACCCTTCCATAAGCCCATCTGGCTAGCGGAAGGCCTGAAGGCCTGCTCGTAACCTTAGGGCAGTCCCTGATATCTACTTATGGTACAGGTCCCCCCTAAGCAGAGTGCCTTCGCTTCCCACTAGGATCTGTCATTCCAAGGGGGTCAGCCCTCGCCTTAAGTACAAACATCAAACATGATGTTTCAGACGATCAAGTCCTTTTGGTGTTGGGTCAGATAACTCCCCCTAAGCAGGATCTTGGATACTACTATTACTACTTTCCTGTGCAGGCACATAAAAGGATATGATTCCAAGCCCGAAATTATGAAACCACCGAGGTCAGCCCATGCCTTGAGTACAAACATCGGACACGATGTTTCAGACGCTCCAAGTCCTTTTGGCATTGGGTCAGATAATACCTCTTAAGCAGGATTTCTCCTATTATCATTGCTTCCTTATTATGCGAATTTGTGAAGTTCAAAATTCAAGTTGGGAATATTCTATATGACTCAAAGACCTTTATTATTATCTAGATATGAGGGGCTTTCTCACAGTCACAATCAGAATGTCTCAAATCTCATACAAAGATAAAAGGAGTATGCCACTAATCTCCCCATAACAGAGATGGCTCTGGGCCTGCTCGTCCGTCCTCAAGGTAAGCCCACTTATTCTGCTCTGTCATCTCTCTAACTTTGCTCTTTCCTCTTTCCTTGCAGAATTCATGGAGGCAAGAGTGCCAGCAAGAGGGCACCACCCTGACTCTATCCATTCAGACTTAAGGCAGCGCGTTCACCAGTGTCATGGTTCGCATGCCAGGACCCACATAAATGTTCGTGCCCCAGCATGCGGGGGGCTAATGTTGACATGTGGCTCCAGCGCTGCATCACAGCATTACACGTGGCGCTCCATCTTGAAACATCATGCTTTAACCTTTGAAGCTGTTTGGAGCCTCCAAACCTCGTGAGTGAGGTTTGGGACCTCGAAACCTCGTGAGTGAGGTTTGGGACCTCGTAACCTCGTGGGTGAGGTTTGGGACCTCCTAACCTCGTGGGTGAGGTTTGGGCCCTCCAAACCTCCTGCATAACCCTTGTTCAAACAGCTCTCCCAACTACATCAGGCATGATGTTTCTCAGCTATACCATCACTGTCAGCGTGCTCTGGCCGCACCGTTTCCAATGCAGCATGCTTCTTCCAGACACGTAAACCAAGGGTCCGCATGCCCCAGCTATCACAAATCCCCAGAAACAGTACCAAGATCCAAAGGTCAAGCTCTCTTTACTGACTCTGGTCCCTTCAGTGGCCGACAAGCGGCGCGAACCCAGAGCTTGTCCACCTCCTTTCCTCCGGAAAATCAGGATAAAGCTGCACCATCTGCTGCCTACAAATATCAATGAGCAGGCTTCAAAAAAGGAGATCGAAAGAGGGAGAAGACAAGTCCGAAAGGCAAGATCATAGAGGACTCGCCCCAAGAAGAGCAGAATCTCTCCTCTATCACCTCTTGTAAAACAGGAGTTTGAGAACAAGAAAAACTCTTTCTCCTTTCTCTCTCTCTTCCTCTTGTAAGCTCTTTGTACAAGCCTTTAAGGCTACCTTTCTTCATTAGTGAAGCCTCTTTGCTGATCGTCCGGTGGACGTAGGGGATTATATCCCTGAACCACCTTAAACCTCTGTGTGTTTCTCTGAATGCTCTGAATTCACTCCCCTGCTGAGCTTCCGTTAACAGGCTCATCCCTTTGCGCGCCGCCGTCTCCCGGAACTCTCTTTCTTTTCGGTGTTTCTTAGGACCCCCACATCCTACGTCAACATCTACCGTTGAAGTTCAGCAAGTCTTGGAGTCTGCCACAATGGAAAGACGTGATTAGTTGTCCTTTTGCTGCAGTTTGAAGGGTTGATATGTAGCTGCATGAGAAATCATTTGCAACCTGATTGTTTGCAGTAAGGTGATAATTTTATGATTTAGTTATTTGTAATCTGAGAATCTACTTTGAGGCATTACAATAGTAATATCTGGTATAATCATTCATATTTCTATAGCATGTATTTGTCAAAAAAATGTACATAATATCATTTCAAGTACATAACCTCATGAACCGACAGTAAACCTGCAAAATGACATTGAAATATAAAAACTTTTATAAGCTCATAATATTTTAAAAACTTTGGATAGAAAAAGTTGCATTAGGTAGACTTGCCGCCTACAAAATCTACATGACTAAAGAAGGAAGAATTCACATAAAAAGAGCAGTAGCTACAGTTCTTGAAATAAATTAATTATACATGAACAACAAAAGAACAAATCTGGCTCGAGTTCAAAACTGCAATTTCCGCCTGTCCGAGAGTTCCTCATCATGTTCAACCTGCAAGTTTGATTCATGGATATTAACTTGTAGCCTTCTCACAAACAGGAGCATTGCTAAATATTTATTCATGGAGCATGAAGCAGGATATTTTTGACAGTTTGGAATTTAGCACAGATGCAGTGCTAAAACACTTTGGCCTTTACATTTAAAGACAGATAATTTTATCTCCTTATTTTCTTAATTCACAATTTTAAGCCTCATATGATGTTGTATAACCAGCAGTTTGGTCCATCTAATAATTTCTGTGGGTTTTTCAGTTGATTGAGACCATAAGACCCCTCCAGCTACTTTAATAAGTGTTTACCTAAAATAACTTAAACTAGGATATAGCTTGGTTAATTAACATAAAAAAATGCAAACCAAGGAGAAACTGGCCCAAAAAAGTACAGTAATTTGATGAAGAAACTCAAAGATATAGTCAGATGAAAAATTATGGGGACCAAACATCAAAGTGGCCCAAAGAGAAAATAAACCCAAAAGGTAGGACCAATGAGATCTATTCCTAAAAGAAACCTCAAGCCCAATAAGATAATCATATGCAGAACGTATCAGACATGCTCGTTTCGTCTCACAATGTCACTAAGCTAAAATAACTTCTTGTGTAACCAGAGTGGCTAAGAATGTAACATTCCATTGTATTATTTTTTTCATTGGATTAGGTGCTAACTAGTGACTGCAAGCAACAACCACAGCAACATACCTCAACGAGAACATTTCCTTTCCTTTTGGACTTCATACTTGCAACTTTATCATCAATGTTTCCAGAGTCAGAACTTCTTATCTTTTTGTTTGGCTGATTAACATCCGTCTTTTGAATAGCTTCATCATTGTCATCTGCACAAGGAAGCTGAAGTTAATCAAGGAAATTTGTTAAAAGGATAAATGGATTCTTGAGATCAATGAACAATCAAGAATGTCATCAACTTGCATCTCATCCTTCATCTTACAAGATAATTTCACTAATAATTAGAGCAATTTTGAATTTGTAGACAAGACAGAGTTATGACTTTACCATGGTCATCATCATTCCAGAGACCTTCCTTTCCAAAATCTCCAAAGTCTTCCAGGTCTTCTTCCTCTTCAAGATCTTCGTAGCCTTCAACATATTCTATTTCAGGCTCCTATTAGAAAAACAAATGTTAATACAGGAGACACAAATTTGTGTGTTCTTAATACATAAGAACCTTGCCACTCCTATCCAGTAGTTACAACATGCATTCCATTGCTTGATAAGAAAACAAGGGGAAAATGCTTTTTTTGCATTCAGAAAAAGCTCCCCAAATCAGTAAGAATACAGTTCTTGGGACCATTTCATGCCACAACTACATCTAATATATCAAACATAAAGCAAGCCTACAATGCATTAAGTTCTCTAGCCACGGCAGTCTTGTAAAAGTATATGAAAATTGAGGGGACTTGCAAGTTGAGCAGACTTGCAAATATTTGCAGTGAGGCATCCAAAGTTTAAAGTTTTTTTTTTATCTATAAAGTTTAAAATATTAAAAGCATACAATATCTAACTATCGTGAAGCCTTCTTTAACCACCGCACAATGCATGTCCAGGTTATCTGATATTTACCGTGACCCTTTCACAAAAGCTATCCAAAATATAAAATTTCATTACAACCATTTATGATAAAGTACCATGCATAGATCTATCATTTTCATAGTTCAAAAAGAAACAGAAGGGTCATAATAAATTTGAATCAAAGGTAGAGTCAATTTTATTACAATTGGAACATGTTCGTCTTAAACCATTCCCCACCGTTCCCCCATTGTGTGCATTTTGTGCACATTTATTTTGTTAAACAAACATATTGCAGAGAATTGCATGTACAGATGCTCCTTTCAAGTAATAAGATAGTGATATACCTCCTCTTCTTCAACCGCAGGCTGCAGCCCTTCCATTTCAAGAACATTATTGTAGGCTTCAATGGGATAGTTATATATATCACCATATACACCTTTCATCAGGCGCTCCAGCAACTCTTTCTCTATACTCTGCAAAAACTTATGGTATGAGCAATAGAAATGGCAAAAGGGTAATTGCATTTAATACTTCTGTTATGAGTAAAACCTTGTCAAGCACAGCTGCTTTCTCAGCTTTTTCTTCTCGTCTGGCTTCTCTCTTTTTCTCTTTTCTAGGAACTGTCATAATTTTCTCCCTGAAATAAAAAATGACCTTGTAAATAATGAAAAATCAACAGATTAAAAAAACCTGATACAAGCTTCATATATATATATATATATATATATATATATATATATACATATATATATATAGAGAGAGAAATTCAGCAAAGGTTTTATGATTTATGAATCCCACGTTGAATAGCTACCACAAGAAATGAATAAACTAGCATACCTCACTTTCAACTGAAGCTTTCTCATGCGTATCCGATATTGTGTCATTTTGGTCAGACGTTGCTTTATTTTGTGTATAAGTAGCTTAGGCCAGTATTCCTATCAAACCATATAAAGGAACATTAACATAGTTTCAAGCAAACAAGTACATTACCTAGGATAATCTTTTAGACATATACCAAATGTTTGTCAATAGTCTCTAACGCCTTCTCATAATTTCTTGGTAACTTGACTCTTTCCCAAAGTTTGCTAGGCATATGAGCCCTTTCAATAGTTTTCATGTACAAGTAAAAAACACCTGAAAGAACCAAAAAAAAAATGATAAATGATGATGTCTGCTGGTTGAAAGTTGAAAATGACACTCCTTAAGGATTTCTAGGCATATCCATGCTTCCAACAGTGACATCAAATAACTGCCAAATAACTTACTATCTGCTGTATGTCACATCAATATGTCACTTTCATATCAAAAGAATACAAGGAATGAAGTAGCAAAATAGATTCAAGCAAGATATATGACCTAACAGAATTAGCCACCCCAAGTAGTTTGGGATTAAGGCTTCTTTGTTGTTGTTCTTGTATGCAACCTGGAAGGATATTTGACTATAACGTTTTTAGGAGTTCTTGATTGATGACTGAGCATTAATGACAAATTTTGAAAAAGATTATCTGCCCCAACATTAAGTTCCCGAACTGCGCACACCAAACAATAACCAACTGAAATGGTTTTCTTTATGATTTTTTTTTTTTCTAAGGGTCAAGCAGTAGTCCTTTAATTCAGTCAACAACGTAAACAAAAACAACGTTCATTACTAAGATGGTCTAAGTCAATTTGCAAGAAAATACTAAGAAACTTCTTTTTTTTGAAAAGGGAAAGAAAAGACAAAATTAAAGTGAAGAAAATAACTTGTTAGATTACTAGGAAATGTTAACTGCACTACATAGAGCCTGACATGATGCTCTCCTTAGTCAGTAATGCTAAAATAGAAAAAGATCCAAAATATCAATTGCACTCCAAGTTCTACGACTGGAGATGAAACAACTAATAAATATGATTCTCTTAAGTTAGAAAATTTTGATGATAATGAGCCAAAAGAAGCTAGCTTCTTAGTCTTTTAAGTACTGAAACATAGAAAATACTGAGATATGCAGGACATTGTGACAAATTACTTCCAGAGCTTAAGATAGATTGAATTGCGCATTCAGCAACCACGTTCAATGGACCAAGCCAAATGGACTAGAAGTGTGCCCAAACACATGAAACACGGCCAAGATTTCAAACTCCCAGATGTCCCATATAAGCATGAATACTGATGTGTTTCATATTTAATATCCTATCTGAGAATGATTCACGTCTAATATCCTATTCAAAAACAGATGCAAATGTGTTTGTAAGCAATATCATACAGCTAAAAACCTATATGGCCACCATAAACAATTCTGTAGGAGTTGAAGCTTCATGCATAAAGCATGCATGTGCCTTAAAAGATGCAGTTTGAATATGGACATGTTGGGTCCTCAAGAATTGTTTATGCGACCGTCCTCATGCTTGAAGTCATGCGATCATCAAAGTTTGGTCATTACTTCTAACCACTGGATGAGTGCCGCAGTCCATTAAGCAAAGCACTCATCCAATGGACAAAAGCAATAAACCAAGATCCAAAAACCTTTTTGGTCATTTACTGGGCACATAGGTTTCCAAGCTTTACAAATAGGACCTATTAATGGAGATTAAAGATCAATTATAACCATAGTAGAAGCATTTTAAAACATTTTGAAAAAATACAATCAGTTTCCTGATGCGGGACGAGAAAAAAATGCCAATGATATTTTATATTTATATTCAGCAAAATCAATTGGCAAATTATTTTAATTAAGAGAAAAATATTTTCTAGATAAATTATATGATAAATAAGATTTTTGAATCCCGTAAATTAAGATATTTTAAAATTAAAATCAAATTGGATCATATGATAAATAAAAAAATAAAAAATTATCAATTTAGATTAGGGCGTCAATTTAAATTCAATAAATCAGATCCGAGGTTCAGGAATTTAGGACAGACGTCTCACCGTTAAATCCAACAGTAATTGACACACAAAGAAATATCGGGTCACACAATTAGAGCCAAATAAATAATTCAAGTTAAGCAAATAATTTGTATTGAAATTAAATAATCAGCTTAGTGAGGTTCGAGAAAGAATTTACCATCGCAAGCGATCGCAGGCAAGCGCGCGGGCAGGAGCGCAGATGGAAGAGCGGGTAGGCGGGTGCGTGCGAGCAGGCGCGAGCGGGCAGGTGAGCTGG
>JAEMOT010001739.1:98726-145772 GCA_019297695.1 Apostasia ramifera | reverse complement strand
GGGCTCCGCCACTCTTCCCCCTTCCCTCCGCCGCAGGTGGAGCGCCGGGAGCAGATCGAAGAAAAAATGGGAAGGGCGAGCGGGAAGGAGAAGACTGGACCTCGTTCCTCATGGAAGCTGATGAGAGAGAATGGGGGCCTCGGCCTTGCTGCGATCTCGTACGTGTGGATCGATTATCTCCGCTACGTGTCCCCCTCATGGCACGTGCGCCTTCAACTCGCCCTCTGGGCCGTGTTCGCCCTCGCCGCCGTTGCCCGCGTTCCATTCTACCGTCAGTGGACGCCGGAGCTTCGCGCTGCCTTCCCCTTCTTCGCCTCCATCTTCTTCATGCTCTCAGCTTTCCTCTTCGAAGCTATCTCCGTTAGGTTCGTCACCGCAGTTCTTGGCCTCAATTGGCACATGTAAGGAAGGACTCATACTGTTCATGCATTTCGATTTTTCTCTTGCTCTACTTCTTTGTGGTTACATTGTCTGGATTCAGAAGGTCGGAAAACACTGAGTAGTGTCTGACGATCTGACCTTTTTTAGGTTTAGAAGATTTACATAATGAGTTCGTTTGAGTTTTTGAAAAGTCACTTTTTCGAATAATTCAATGTCACCTTAATAAAGCTAACCCGGGTTAGCTTACCCCCATTAGTAATTGCAATATGATGTTTGGATGCTACCTCAAGTTAATCTAGGATAACCTTGAATTCAGTTTAACAAATAAATAAATTAACCCAGGATAGTAAAAAAAAGGATGAAATAGGAAAAAGACATTTGCTGATCCACCCAACACATAAATAATACAATCTTCATCATAAATATTTAAAAAGTATGAACTTACAAATATTCATCAAGATCAATATCCTCGAACAATTGAGCATCATGATCATCATCAATTCACTAACCCCTACAACAAACAAATTATAATTAAATATGATACAATCAGTAGTAGTAATATGTCAATCACTTCAAAATTTCAGTACAAATTAACCTGGCTCATTCACATCTGTTCAATAATACCCGTTCGGATAATCTCCCCTCTTCGTTGTTGAATTGCAGATATATGAGTTATTTGGTCTTCATCTTCAGCCTTTTCCTTCAAATTCTCATCTTGCTCTATGTTAGCCTCTCGCATATTGAAGTACGTATCATGACCATGATACCTGACAATATAATTTTTGCTTCAGATGAAGGACAATTTAGTCACTGTAGGGAAATAATAATTCAGCAGATTGGCAGCACAGTAATAGCAAGATAAAAAATCTAACCCATCAGTTATTTCAACCCAAACAGAAGTAATATTTGGACCTCTCCAAATTAAAATTAGTATTTTTAGCTAATTTGATAGTATTACACTAAAAAATCTAAACTTGGAGAACTCAATGTGTTTGTTTTTCCATTGCGAAACAGTAACAATGTGATGGAAACATAATGCTTTCAAGATATTATTTGAGTAAAGGTTTGGTTGGCTGTGGTCTTCTTAAAATCAAAGAAAAGTAGTAAACATGCTTTGATTAAACACCATCTTTCTTTACCTCAGTAGCAAGAATCTTTTCAAATATAGAGACTTACAAAGCAATAAACATGCATTCCTCCTAATTTACATCATATTAAAAAAAATATGGATGATATAGCAATCAAGAGCAACTAGAATTATCCTCTAGCACGCACAGACAAAATGACCAAACAAACATCAAAATCTCAAACGGTATATATAAACTAGAATACTCATGTACACTAACTATAAAAATCAGAAATGAGAAAAGTTTGTATACAGACATATTAATCGTTTGACTTAAAAAGGACAACATTAAGCTTTGTCTCCCCATGAAGTATCTATTGATATGCGAAAGGTATTGGGCTCAGAATTATGTATGTCAGTTACGGTACCTTAGATCGGCAAAAAACATAATATTTTTATGTTTACCTCTCTACCTGGATATCAAGGGTAACTGACATATAACATGAAATCACATTAAGATTAATCAGACCGACAATTTTTTTTTAACTGTAAAAAATGCATCATTGCCCATATTTCAGAAGGGAAACAAGTGCAAGTATAATACCTGAGCATATAAGTGTAGTATCTATTCATATACAAACTATCGCTTAACTGTAGTAGAACATAAGCATTAAATGGGACTTGGGAAGAAGTAGACTTACTAGAAAGCCGCCGGAGCAAAGCAATTAGGAGAGAATGTTAGAACTTGGAGGCACAAGTAAGATGACTCTTCAAATGCAGCAATAAATAGAGAACCAAGCACACAAATAATTGAAAAAATAGCCAAATCACAATGAATATATATTGGAATTATATAGTGGACATAAGAGCAAAAATATAAATAATGGCACAACAATAACATGACATACATTATAGAATAACATGGCAATGAAAGGAGTACCATGGGTTATATAAAATAAAATCCAGCTAATCAGCATGTTAACATGGCTATAGATCATAGAAAATATATCAATAATAGCAAGATGATAAGTATCATAGGACAAGATGATAATCATCATAGAGCAATATGATAAGGAGAATGGTAACTTGGGTAGCATGACAAAAATCCAGTCATCACAATGCATAATTAGCATATCCAGAAAATTTTTTTGAGAAGTGCACAGTGACAACAACAAGCTAACTGCAGCAAGAATTTCATGAAAAAAAAAATTAGTCCAGTATGGAAACAAGTTTGTAGCAGAGAATTCACGCAGAACCAAGAAAAAATACCACAGAACCACAGAACAAAAAAAAAACAGTGAAAATATCGCAAATCAACTAGAAATAATGAAGATGAATACCACAGAACCAAGAAAAAACAGAGGGGATCCACCTCATCAACTAAGATAATCAATTATGAACAACGTAGAACTCAGATCTGCGATTAGGGCAGACAGACAGGATCCACCGCATCAAATGAGGGAACAGAAAAAATTTACAGAAGACAGATCTAAGGAAGCTCGCCGCTGCTGGAATTAGGGCAGACGGAGTGCGCCGCATCAAAGTAGGGAACCGCGTTTACCTGAACCCACCGCATAGAAAACCAGCAGTACTCACCGTCACAAACCCAGAAGCTCGTCGCTGCCAGAGAGGCACTGCGTCAGCCTGCGTTTCAGAGCAGAAGACCGCGCCTGAAGCGGCGCCGTCATCCGACAGCTAGCGCGGACAACCCAACCGCTTTTGAAGGCTTCGCGCGCAAGAGACAGCGCCAGATCCGCCATCTCCGCCCTTACCCCAGCATCGTGGATGGGGTAGCTAAACCCAGGGGCAGGCAGGGTAAGGGAAGCCCGCTGGGTTTCTTAACCCAGGGGTAAAATAATGCATTTTTAAGCATTTGGTGGGTTGTTAACCTAGTTAACCCACCATATCCAAATAGCCCCTTAATAGAAGAAGAATTAACTGTTTATATTTCTCAATTGCTGAAGAGGCGTTCTCTATCACATGACAATTCGCATGTGAACGATTTTTTAATTATCTCTTCACTTTTGCACTTGTTATCTTTTAATTGTTCTATATCACAAGATGACAGAGATTTGATATCTTCTATCAATTTCTAAGGAATACTGCTTAAGTTCTATATTTTGTTTATCTCATGATCATTAATGTGTTGGATGGAAGGGTTCAATGTTGTAGAATTTAGATATAAGCAATAAAATAAAAATAAGTTAGAAAATTTGGGTAGCGTGGAAAGTGGGATAAAATAAAGGCCAAGAACTAAGTAGTTCCTTCTTGCATTACAAAAGACCCATTACATGTATAGATAGACCCTTGGAAAGTTTCTACACTTGAAACTTCAATTAATACAAAATTATTACACACCATTTTGAGGTCAACAAAACCAAAAAGGGATTGACCTTTTGGATTTCCTATTTAAACTCACATAAGTTCTAAGAAAACATTGGGACTACTACTATTTAACACTCTTTTGATTATTATCATAACTAACTTTCTTTCACCAAAATACAGTTATGTTTATCATTTTCCAACATATCTCTCTCGTAAACTTAATTGTCTTCCATCCATCATTCCAAGCAGATGCTTGAATTTGTTGAAGAGATCAACTCCAAGTAGTTTAATGAAGATATCAGCTACTTGATCTTGAGTCTTCACATAAACTAGTTCCACTTCTTTGTTACTCACATGTTCACAAATAGAGTGAAAGCGGACATCAATATGCTTGCTTCTTTGATGTTATACTAGATTTCTACCCAATGTAATGGCCAACTTGCTATCAATTCAAATTTATGTTGCTCCATCTTGCATCAATTTGATTTCTTCATTAATGTTCGTAGCTATATAGCTTGACTAACACAAGTAGTTGCCACCACATATTCTGCTTCATAAGTTGAAAGATTGATGATCGATTTCTTCTTTGACACTCATGAGAATACCATATCTCCAATGTAAAATGCAAATCTAGAAGTGCTTTTTCAGTCATCCATATCCCACTCATTCAACAAGTTGAAAATTATTAGAATATGAATAAGACATGCCAAGATATAAAGTACTTCGGATGTAGCGTAGAATCCTCTTAGCCGCCTTCCAAATTTCCAATATACTTTTGGGTTGTCCATGAGCCAGCTTATCAATCCAATACCATAAAGAATACATGCCTTGTACAAGTCAAGTATCTTATACTTCCCATTAAGCTTTGGTAGAAAGTTGGATCTATCACCTTTTCATCATCACATCGCGATAATTTTACTTCACAATCAACCGGTGTATTAATTGGATTGCAATCCTTCATGTTGAATCTTTCATGGATTTCCTTTGCCTAATGCTCTAGTATAACCAAAATACCATCTTCAAGTTGTTTCACCTCCAATCCAAGAAAGTAAGACATTAGACCCATGTCCGTCATCTCAAACACTTTAGCCATGACTTTCCTGAATTCTTCAATCATCTTTGGATTATTTCTTGCAAAAATAAGATCATCCACATACAAAGAAACAAATAAAACATGCCCTTCCTTTTCCTTTACATAGAGAGTATGTTCATAAGGACATTGAATAAATCCATTGTCCTTAAAGTAGAAGTTAATTCTTGAATTCCAAGCTCGTGGTGCTTACTTCAAGCTATAAAGCACTTTCTACAACTTCAAAATTGTCTTCTTATCCCTTTGTCACGTATCCCATAGGTTGCTCAATATAGACCTCCTTCTCCAAATAACCATTAAGGAAGGTTGATTTCGCATCAAGTTGGAAAACCCTACCTTGGAGAGCTAGAAGGTCAAGTAATAGAGGGATCCGCTCGACGTCAATTTTATGCTCTTATATCTCTAACCTTGTTGTCCTGATGTTCATCTCTAGAATTACTCCCAAAATGTTGAAAACCTACTATGCATTGCTGAAACCATTGTAAAATGGTTATAATTCTTCATATTTCCATTGTTCATGGTGTACATTGCTAGAATAATTTTTAAGTCTGAAATCCCTTCTTCCTTCCACTGATTGGTGCTAAATTTCACTAGTATAGTTCTATCAATGATACTCTTCATTTAGCTCATCAGCTTTGGCAAAACATAGGCACTTTCCATTTACCGTGCCCACAATAGTTCCCCTTCTTTAAATAAATACTTTTGTCCATGATTTGTATGTCAAATTCTCTCTAACAACTTTTCGAAGACTAAGAATATTTGTCTCCATCTCGAGGATATAAACATTAGAGATAAATTGTTGATTACTATCTTTCAGTTGAATGAAAATCTAACCAATACCCTTCGCTTGCACCTTAGAAACATCTCCAAATGAGACATGGCCATTTACCGATTCATCTAGCTCCATGAAAATTGCAAGTAACAGTGCTCGGTTGCTTGCATGTTTTCCAGCTATGAAAGAATCGGTGCAAAAGTGTATTTTATTGCTGTTTGTTTACTTCTGGCCTTCCCGTGTTATTTATCCTACACGCCGGGAGTCAGATATTGGAGTAATATCATTTCCATGGTCAATATACCCAAGAGTTAAGGACCCTAATTCGGTTTATGTCCGAGCTGCTATGGCGCTCACAGGTATTTTTACTCATGTTTGGAACAACATGGATATTGCAAAGAGGCTTGCTCATCCCTGACTTCCTAAGTCACCCAGAGAGCTGCCTATTAAGGACATTTCCCATTAGGCACCTAGGGTTGCTTTAAGGAAAGAAAGGTGGAGTAGCGAGTTTTTGCTACCTTTTTAAACTTTGCTTTATCTTGCACATGATTGGTGTATGTCTTTCTTTGTGCCCAAACTAGCCCACATATGTGATTGCTTGCTCTGGAGTCTAAGTACCCACAAATTTTTATTTGTAGATTTTCCTTCCCTTTTTGCTAGCAAAGTATATCTTCTCTATCATCTTCTTTCTTAGCATAGTTGACTTTCTCATGCACTTAGTTAGAAGGATTTGACTAACATTCCAAAGAATAATAACCATACTTAATAACCATACTTATTATAATTGTAATATTAAATATTTCTTTTATCATACATTTTACCCCTTCCCCTTTGTCCTCTTCCACTTTTATATTGGTTGCTTTCTTCACTATTGTTGTAGCCACTACGGTCTCGACCACGATCGAACATTCCACGACCTCCACCATTTCCTCGACCACAACAACGGCCACAACCATAGCCACAACTATCTTCGTTTATAATTGGTTCTTTCTTTCTTTCTTGTAATGTCAACTTATTTTGAAGAGCTTGCTCCAACGGTTGCATGCTTTTCTTTTGAATCCAATACTTATGAGGTTGGAGTGACGCATGAGTTCTTCAATGGCTGTTACAATGTAATCATATTTACGATCTAAAGATCTTAGGATTTTCTCAACCACTCTTATCTTGTGGCACTTCCACATTTCTCTTTAGTTGATTCACAATAGTAAGCACTCATGTTACATATTTCGTAACATCTTCAAATTTTTTTATTTGCAAACCTTCAAATTTTTTTATTTGTAAACCTTCAAATTTTTTTATTTGCAAACCTTCAAATTCACCACTCAAGGTTTGGAGACGTGTACCTTCTTCACTTAGCCATATCCTTTATATTGTATTTTGTAAAATCCTTGACTTGATTGGAATTGGCTGCACCCAACCTTGAATGCGGCCTTATTTAAGCCTTGATATATGAAGAAAAGAGCTTTCTTGTCTTTCTTCGTTGACTTTGCCAGTAGTGTCAGCTGATTTGCTATAAGGGTGGATTCATCTTAACACTCTTCATAGCCTTTATCAACAACCTCCTAGATATCTTCACTCCCATATATTTTCTTCATCTGTATACTCCAAGAAATTTTTCTTCTGTTTTGATACTGATTTTTTAGGGTGGAAGGGTTCAATGGTGTAGAATTAAGATATAAGTAATAAGATAAAAAAGTAATAAGATAAAAATAACTTAGAAATTCGGCAAAGTGGAAGAGGACTGAAATAAAGGCCAAGAACTAAATATTTCCTTCTTCTTGCATTACAAAAGCATTACATGTATATATAGACCCTTGGGAAGTTTCTAGACATGAAACTTCACTTAATTATTATTGCACCCCATTTTGAGGTTTACAAAACCAAAACAGGGTAACCTTTTGAAATTCCAATTTTAACTTGCATAAGTTTCAAGGCAACACTGGGACTACTACTGCTTAACACTCTTTAATTATCATTACAACTAACTTTGTTTTCCCCAAAATTCAATTAAGTTTTTCATTTTTTAACATAATGTTTTATCACGTCCATCATTACCTACTCTAGCATCTGGTTGGCTTTCTTCTATTTGCATTCACGTATCTAGACTGTGCTATGAAACTGAAGCTGATGCTCAGTTTGCAAGATAAAATCTTGACTCACCTGTAAGATTGCATTTGTAGGAAAACCATGTTTCATATATAGGTTCCAATACATTTGTTTTTTTTTAATTTTTGTTCCAATACATTTGTATAACATCATTGCAAATTGAACTCTGTGTTAAGATTGAGATTAGTTGATTTCTTCTTAGTTTTGGAAGTGTTGCAGTTTAACTCCAAGTTTTACTTCTCTTTTCTTTCTTTTTTACATCTGTGCAATACAGAAAACTTTTATTTTTCTTTGGCTTCACATTTATGTCATCTATATTCATAAATACTAGTGGACCTCATACTATTCCATTTTCAACATCAAATAGGATGGGGATATATTCTTGAACTAGTTTTAATCTCTCTTTGTCTCACAAATTCTTATGTTGTGCTATATACCCTTTAAATGATGTTATTCAATGCCGATGGGAGATTTTCTAATCATGTTTCCTGTGCACAGATCTGCATCTCCTCTTCCTGATACTGGCCAGTGGTTGCTGTTATCTCTGAATGAGAAGCTCCCTCAAATTGTGGTTGATACACTAAGAGCTCACATTGTCGGGCTTCACCATTTTCTAATGTTATTTGTAATGCTAGGTTTCTCTGTGCTGTTTAACTATGTCAAGGCCCCTGGTCTTGGTCTTGCCGCAAGGTATATGTTCACCATGGGTATAGGCCGCCTTTTGCGGGCCATAACTTTTGTGTCAACTATTCTTCCATCACTTCGACCATGGTGTGTTACATCTAGATATGCTTCTGTCCCCTCACATCCTCATCCTTGGGCTCAAAAATATTACATCCCCTATGCCTCAGACTCCAATGCCATTCGCAGGCTTATACTAAGTGATGCACATTATGGTGAGTATGATGACTTTATAATATGTGCTTTATAGTCACCTCCATGACTGAAAGGAACGTGTTCTCTCTATAATTTTTGCTCAAAGCAACCATGAAGGAGTATCCTGCTGAGCACAGACCAGATTGGGGGAGGATGAGTTTCCTTATAAATATTCTAAGACCTAATATTTCAGAGGGGTCAACATGGTACCAGTTATTGAAGAAAGCAAGCGGTGGCTGCAATGACTTGATGTATAGTGGTCATATGCTTGTTGCAGCACTGACTGCCATGGCATGGACGGTATAACCCTTTACCCTCTACTACTCTTGTCCCAGTAATTCAGGGATTTGATCATAATCATCATTATGCTTATTCCACTTTAATGTTTCTTGAGTTAGTATGCTAATATGTAAATAAGCAGGTTTTTTGTGTCATATGAGTAAAACCCCCTATTTCGATGGGATTGTACGGGAATTTTAGCTAATATAGTTTGTATTCAAATCCTGTCATACCAAGTTATAGTGTAGTTACACGCGTTTCTTATATCGTCCATTAGTTGATTATTTCAAGGATCTAGGAAGGATCCAAATATTTTGCCAAATACTACTAATAAATTCTGAAAATGTTGATCAGATTGTCATTTTCTTCATAGTTCTTGACTAAACATTTCTTTCATGAAAAGTGAACTTGTAATCCCTTGATTTGATCAGCCATTAGGTCCTTAACATTACAGATTTACGTTTTAGTTTTGTTTTTAATTAATACTGATTACTCTTCTTATATGTGACAATTTGCTCTTAAACATAATGTATACCATCAGAAAAAACATACTACCGTGAAGCGCGAAATTAAAATCCTGCTGTTTACGACCATGCAAAACTTTGATTAAACTGCGTACAATGGATGCCTACAAGCATGATTATAGTCTGTCTTTGCATGAAAAAATCAATTACATGTCATGTTTTTGTTAACTTATATTTTGGGCATTTAAATGAAGATCACGATGCAGAATTAAGGTGACTAAATTAACATTTGTTAAAGAATTAAAGGATAGGTTTAAAGTAATTGGTTAGACTTAAAGTAATTGGTTAGAAGTTACACAATTTCATATGTCAAATGCTAAACGAATGATTATGAAAGAAAAATTGATCACGATGACAATGAAGGATGATTTGTATATTCTCACAATACACTTGTCTATTTACATATAACGATTCAAACTACATACTTTACATATTGTTATAATTCTGTATGATGGTTGATTGATGTAAGCATATTATTTTAAGAAAATAATATTTTATATTTAGAAAGTATTTGGTTCAATATTATTATGATGTTATGTCATTCTTATTTAAGGGGACATGGCTTTATGTTATGTCATATTATCTAAAAATAATAATTACTTGGTTTAATGACATGTAGATAATCTTATACAAATTCATAAAATTATTATTCAAAAAATGACATTTAGATGTTAGAACATTTAGATAATATAACATAATATTAAGATAGCATTGAACCAAATTCCCCTTAGGGAAATTGATCGATTGGTTTGATAACATGTTTAGATAATATTATCAAAAATTATAAAACTATTATTCTAAAATGACATTTAGATATTACTCAAAATTGAGTAATATCTAGATGTCATTCTAATTGTAGAGGCAAGGTTAAATTGATTTTCTATAGTCATTTTTTAATATAATGACATTATACCAAATAATTTAGAGATAATATAGATAACTAACATTGACTTCGAGACAACATTGAATCACATGTTCTCTTATTGTCATGTTGAATGATATGAGTAAAGATCCAGGTTCAACATGTGATGTTACTTCTCCATGTCAATGAGCAGTTACGTCTTTTTCATCCTAACTCAGTTTAATAGTAACACAACTATATTGATGGATGTGGGAAGTGTGTAAAACTTAATAACTACTCTTTTTCATTGTTTACAATGTAGATCCTATGGTTTTGATGTTTAGTACAGCGTGTACGTAAATCCCTGAATATGAAGTCATGAAGCCTTCCATCTGTTTTTATCAAACAACAAAAACTAATTCTGCATGTTATTGCATTTGCTTCAACCAGGAAGCATATGGAGGCTGGACATCTGCTCTGATTTGGCTCCTGGTCCTCCACAGTGCTCAGAGGGAGATTCGCGAACACCACCATTACAGCGTAGATGTCGTTGTTGCGATCTACGTTGGGATTCTTCTCTGGAGGTTCACCAGTTTCATTTGGTCGAACAAAGATAAGTCGAAGGCTAGAAGGCTTGCTAAGCTAGAAGAACTTCAAGGAAGGCTGGTCCATGCGGCGAAAGACTCGGACATTGATGAGATCAGAGATCTGTTAGTGGAAGTAGATTTGGCAGGCCAAGAACAGGAGGGCTTACCCCAATGGGTTATATGGGTGTTTGCCGGGTTTGCAACGGTCTTCAGCCTCACTTGTGTTCTACTGGCATTCACTTGGACGAGTGACGGTTGATGCCAATCAAGTTACAATTAGCGGACAAGCAGTTTGTTGTTGTATTTGACTTTTTTAATCTTTTTTCTTCCTGCAGTTTGATGAAGTATTTGTGTTTAATAACTTAAAAATGTCCAGAGAATTTGAATCAAACCAGTAACTTTGCTCCACCTTCTGGATTAGGGGACCTTTTATTTAAGGATTTGCTTGTGCTGTTAGTTAAAGCATTATTTTCCTCAGAATCAAACAATTTTTCTTGTAATTTATAGCTGGTGAATTAACCCCATTGCAGCATTTCTTTCTTTACAGAATGTTTTGGAGACTTGCTTAATTGCTGCTGTTTTTGAAGATATACAACAATCCCACACCATCACTTAATAATTCCAGAAGACTTAAATTTGTTTCCTCCCATAAAGATTCCACAATTTAGAGAAATTGCATTTGACCATAGATTTAGATCAAACACATAAGATGGTTCACCTTAAATGGAGGCAGTACCAGTAGAGATCAAAGACATTTAGATCACCATAGATTAAGGCATCTTCAGTCAATAATTGACTCAAAAGATTCAGAATACAAAGAATGATGAAGGAGACATTCATTCGGAATCTAGGAAAAATCGTAGCCCAATCTTTTGTCTAATTTATGTATTACTTTGACATAAATGGAATTTCCAAACTATTCATGAGTAATGCTACACATTTCATTGCTATGAGGAGAGGGAGATTGTTTGGAACCGGTGGGTTTCGAGTTTAAATCTGCACCACTATAATTTTCAATTGAGATGAGAAAAATTATGGTGTTTGGTGCAAAGTATAGCGTCCCGTAATCTTAATGTAGAGGAATTGTTAGCTTTGAATTCTAAGAACTGCGTGATTTAAGCGCTTTTCAAGAAATCACTTATCCTAATGCTTTTTTTCATCATTAATCTCTACGATTTTATCCCAAAAGACGCCTCTAACATTTGGCATCATATGGTGTTATACAAAGAATAAAAACAAATGCTACATATTCCATAAATGACTTCATATATTAAAATAAAATAAAATTTTTTATATACTATTGTCACCTGACAAAATCAATTTTTTTTACCTATATGGCACAAGTACAAAAAAAAATTTAATTGATCTGAATTCAAAATTTGAGATTATTTATGAAAGCTACCAAGAATTTTTCAATATATATTTATATAATTTCACATAATTTAAATTAAATTTATGCATTACGATAACAGACTAGAAATACAAATAATCTATGAATAGAGATAATAATAATAATCTCAATCATTATCCCATTGAGTGGAATTAACTTCATGAATCATTCATTTTTACTATACTCAATTAAATAATAATTCCTTTTATACAAGACTTCAAGAACATACCTTAGTTCGTTTGGTAATTAGCCCAAATTAGTGGAATCACAATTTTGGCAGAACGGAACGGTAACGGATCCGTTCTCTGAGCCGTTCTGGCTTAAAAGGTGCAATGCCTTTTCTGCGTCGCTTTTTAAGGTATTTTCTGCGCCGGCTTTTATTTTTTCTTCCGTGACGCGAAATTAGGGCACGGGCGAGTAGGATCTTCTTCTAGAGGTAAATCTCTTCTTCATGCCTATTACCTTGTAGCCACCATCTTCTTCATTTTTATTGTCTTCCGCTCTTGAGTTGCTTGTTCACAGATCGAACATTTTTCGAGTTATGTTTTCATGTTTACGCGGATTTACGGATTTGTAGATTTGCGGCGCGGTTTGATTTATTGTCATCCGCGCTTTGATTTGCACCGCGAAAATGTTCACAGATCGATCATTTTTCGATCATTGTAGCCACCATCTTCTTCTCCATGCTTAATTCGCGTGAAAGCACAAGAATGTTGCTCGTGAATATGAATGATGAAACCTTGCAACGTTGGGTGGAGTTTGTAGTGGATCAAGACCCATTCTTTAGTAAAAAATCACCTTTTGATCCACTTTTGATTTAGTTGGTTTTGATTGTCACTTTTTTGAAACATCATTCTGGGGAACATTGATACGCATATGGAATGGTGAATGATTTTTTGGAGTTTTTGTATAGTATTTTTTGTATTAAGAACTTGTGACTTAAATATAATTAAGTAGTTAATTTACATACTTAATATTACATGTCAAATTTTGGAGTTTACAGCAATTTATTAATGTGTTATTGTGTCTGTGATTTGCGCATTTTGTTAAATGACTAACGTCATAATTTGTGTTTAGAATAAGATATTATTTAAGGTATTGTTCTGCTTATATGTTCATTGATTATTACTGAATATTATCCTATTTACTTTTGATTTCTTTTCAGTTTCATGTCTACTGAATTTTGAAACTGTTCTAATGAGGACATGATGGATATGTTATTATATAATGATAAAATTGAAGAAATATTGGAAGATACGTTTATGAAAAAAGAGATTTTAACAGGCAGAAGAAGTCCTCAGCCTAAATATAATCGACCTTATACTGGCCATGAATACATAATTTATTAGTAAGCCCAGATCGTGCAAAGGATCACTTTCGTATGACATCTGATACATTCGTACAATTGAAGAAATTAATAGTCACACGAGGTCATATTAGAGACAGTCGCAACACTTCCGCATATGAATAGTTAACAATGTTTATGCGTGTTATTCTACATAGTGGAAGTATTCGTGATGTCACAGAACATTTTCAACACTCTCTAGAAACTTTTAATCGTTACTTCAACTTGGTATGAAACTCACTTTTCTCACTTATGGATGAGTCTTTTCAGATACATACTGCTAGTACAGTAACAAATCCGAATGACCCTTTCAAGATACTAGTGCAAAGTATGTTTTAATTTACTATTAAAAAAAATTAGATTATATATTGCATATTTTACAGGATGCTTTAGGTGCAATAAATGGTACTCACATATCTGCAATTGTTTCTCAAGACAAACATGAGAGATTCATAAATTGCAAGAGTTAAATTTCTCAAAATATAATGATGGTTGTGGGGTTTGACGGAGTAATCCACTTTATAGTAGCAGGTTGGGGTGGATCAGCATCTGATATATCTGTTTTACGTTGGAGTTTGGAGAACACAAGTTCCACAGTCCCAAACGGTAAATGTTACTAATATTCATATTATTATTGTATCTATAACTTATCTGTTAATAGTTTCTTTTGCATAATTATGTCGACAGGCAAATACTATCTAGTTGACTCGGGTTACGCAAATATAGAATATTTTATTGCTCCATACAGATCAGCTCGCTATTATCTTAGTAACTATCGAGAACCTTCTCAAAGGAGTTATGAGAAGAAAGGGAAAGTTTATAACCACCAATATGCACAATAACGAAATATTGTGGAACACACTTTTGGAATATTTAAGAAAAAATTTCGCATTCTTACTGAGATGAAGCAATTTTCATTTAAGACACAGGTTAAAATTATTGTTGTATGTACAATTATTTACAATTTTATCTTGAAAAATGAAGGTATTGAGTATGTCAGTGTAACTGAGGAGTCTTTCGAAATGATAGAGTCGCCTCATGATTATGTTGAAATGTTACCTGATCAATCAGTACGATCAGGTAACCTTATAAGTGATAAGAGACATGGAGATCGATTAAGGAAAATTATCACTGAAAAACTATGGCATAGTTATCAACGTAAGTAATTTTTGCTATATAATAATTTATATTTTCATGTACAAGCTTGTCGTATTAATGATATGATTTATACTAGTGTTGAAAATAATTCTATTGTCCTCATTTTTTTCAATCTTGTTATATATATTTTCTTGTTTTTCTGATAGTGTTTTACCTCGTGTTGGAAGGTCGCAAGCGAGGGGTCTATAATCAATGGAAAGATTGTCATCGACAAGTTTATCTTTATCGAGGTGCATTATATTTTAAGGTGGCTACTAGAGAAGAATGTGAGCGTCGGCTTACAGAGGATGTTAGGAATCATTCTTGCAGCACAACTGATGACCCTCGGGCTTTCATGGGTTTAAGCGAATCTACGTATAACGGAGAGCACTCATCGTCAAATGAGCAAGTTGACGTACAATTGCAGTTGAATTTGTTGACTTGTTATTTTGCAGGGTTGATTCTTGCCCGACGTTATATGGGCAACAAATGATAAAAACTCCAGTCTAATTATGCTTTTTATATTATATTTTGTAAGACTATCGTACTATCTTTTGAAAACTCTAGTCTAAACTATTTTGTGTAAGACCGTCGTACTATCTTATGTCATTTGCATATTTGAAAAATATGTTTGTTTTTTTATTTTTATTTTTTTGTATTTTGCCAATTACTAGCAGTTTGTACATATTTATTCGTGAATTAGTTACATCTCTTTTAATAAATATAAAATATATATTTACATTATTTATTTTGTACCAATTTTTTTATGTATTACATAGCAATGACAACTGAATTATTATTGTGTTAATTAATAATTTATTATTTTTATATTTTAAATATTATATGCTACTATTATATAATAAATTAATGTCATTACTTATTTTATCATTCGTAGTTAACATGGATATGATTATCTAAACAAAATTATTTGACTTATCAAATAAATTTTAGTTTTCAAGTCAATTGCCAAACAGCAATCACATCAACTTATTTTAGCCAAAAAATATCAACAAAATTTTTCCGACACTAAAAAAACTCCAACTAAACAGAGCCTTATAATTTTATCACAAGGAAACATTAATATTATATATATAATGAACTTACAACAACAACAACAACAACAATTAAATCTTTATCTCATCAAGTGGAAACAACTTCAAGGACCATTTATTTTAATTATACTCTATCAAATACCAACTCCTCTAATAATTTCTTTTTTATAGAAACTCCTCTTATAAAATACTTGAATAATGTCAAATGAACAATATTACAAGACTTAAACCATGTTAGTTGTCACATCCAAAATTGTTTGCATTATCACATTTACACTTAGAAAAGTCTTCAAATTTGTACCTTTCTTTGTTCAAACAAATATACCAATAATTTACTACAATGGGAATAAGAACATTAGCAATTTAGTATCTCTGAAAAAATAAGAGATAATAGAACATGAAGTTTGGCAGAAAATATTATCCTAAAAGATTTTGCTCAGCAATTCCCATCACAAAATAATTCTGTGATTAGAGATTCATCAGTGCAATTCAGATATTTACAGTTTAACACCTTCCAAATTTTCCAGTTCATGGCAATCACAGGGGAAGTTCTACCACATGAATTCATCCTTCAACACATGTTCCCAGTCAGAAGAGGTGCCGCCACTGCCACTCCTAAGCAACCATTTCCCATGATTTTGAGTTTTGTAAGACTGAACTGCTAAGTCATTTGTAGCATAATGAAGCGCAACTTCATCTCCTGCTGCAGCTATAGCATTCATATCCGTTCCCTTGCTTGCTTTCTTATAATCTAAAGGAGGCTTCACATTCTGTATTTCAGGACTTGTTACAGTTGAAATTTTCACTAATGCATCAGCCTCATCCATGATCGTAGCGCGGCCTCCAAGAACTCCTTGGCGCTCATCTTTACCACCCAAATCTGTTGTATCATATCGACTTCTCAGAATACTTAATCTTGCCATAACTGAAGCATCAATCCCATCTTCCTTTAAAGGAATATACCTGTGATTCTTTTCAACTGTTTTGCTTTCGCTTGAATCTTCTGAAGAGGCCGACCTAACCTTTCCAGAACCACCATGTTCAATGCAACTATGTAGATCATGCTCAGACATTGAGTTTGAGGTAGCCGGTTCAGGCAAAATCATCACATTCTTAAGCTTCTTCAACTTGTCGGTGTCCTCGCCACAGTCAGCTGCACATGAAAAATGTTTGTTACTTAAGGGACAAGGCACCCAAAGTCCCTGTTTAATAAAAGTTAAATTTTTTTCTGAAGGTTGTAAGATGTTAAATTAGTGGGATGATTTTAGGAGGGTTTTGAGGTGATTGGAGTGGTTTTATGGCCCATGCTAAACAATGGCCAATAGTTAAAATCCAAAAATTTACATGCTCACCTTTCCAAAGATGTTTGAAGTTCTCCATCTCAAGTTTCATGAGAGCGACATCATGTTTCATTGACCAAAGTGCTGCCTCAGTTTGAATCCAGAGATTTTTATAGAAAAGCATAGCAGGGTCCACGTCCTGCTCAGAGAAAGCCTTCTTGAAATCCTTTGAAAAGGCCTACGGCAGATAAATAGAAAAGAAAAAGAATAACATAAAACAATGACAGACTTTTCATAGATCTGAAATCCCAGCCTTACCTGGCAATCGTGATCAGAATCTCTAACGTTATTACCCAGTAACCTTTTGCTTACATTCTCATATTTTTTGTCATTTAAAGATCCCATGAAAATATTACTTTGCTTATCTTCCTTTTTATCTTCACGGATCCCCTTGTCGGTATTTGATTTTGCACGATAAGACCAGCTCTCCGCCACCGAAGCAAGATACTTGCTCCCTGTGATACCCTGGACACAAGAACCGAGCATTACATGCAGAAATTAAGATCTTGGAGCAATTAGTTATCATATGTTGTAGATTGGAGAGTTTGCAATGCAGGAATGGATTCATAGCAGCTAGATCGATTCAGTCAGGTTCCACCTTTTTCATTCCCAGTTCATACAAGACTATTTTTTAATCAATGGAAGTTTGGGTGTGACACCTACATAGAATAAGATGAGAGAATGTTTATGGTAGTTTGGTCATGTCTATTGTCAAAATATAAAGGATCCTGTACGAAAATATTAAGGGATCTAACTCAAGAAGTAAGAGAGTAGACTAAAAACTACTAGGGATATGGTCATTACAATAAGAACACTTGACTCATCAACACTCACTGATAAGGGTGTTAATATGGATCGAACATCGAAAATCGATCGAAAATTGAATCGATTTTAGATCGAATCGAAATCGAGTCGATCTAAATGAGCCGACTAACGAGCCAAAAGTTCGGCTCGGTAATAATTTTGAGCTGATATTGAGCCCGGATAGGCTCGGCTCGATCCAGCTCGAAATCGGCTCGAATTAAAATATATTTTATATATAATACATATACATAATATATGTATATAATATATATGTTATATAATATATATATATATTATAAACTGAGCCGATCTTGAGCCGGATTGAGTTGGGCTTACTCGTCTCGAGATCAGCTAAAAAAAAAAAAGATTTGATTCATTTTCGAGCAGGCTCGAAGCTCAAAAATGAATCAAAATCAGCTCGAAGTCGATTGGAATCGACTCGAGCTGGCTCGAAGTCGATTGGAATCGACTCGAGCTGGCTCGAAGTCGATTGGAATCGACTCGAGCTGGCTCGAAGTCGAACCCAATCGAGCTCGAGTCAATTTCGAGTCGATCGAAATGTGATCAATCCAATTTCGAGCCGGTATCGGCTCGGCTCGAAATCGGATCGGTAACAGCCCTACTCACTGAGAGGTTGCTTTAAATAAAGCTGAGTGAAAAAAGAAATCCATGTACTCATGTCCAACTAATTTGGGATTAACACTTTATCATTGTTTGCTTTTTGTTTATTTTTATAAGATTACTCTATTCTAAAATTTCGTTCACTGGGTTCACAAGCTCTCCTACATCTCTTATATTTCTTCAGAGCTCAATTTGATGTAATTTTTCATTGCTAACAATGATTGTTTGTCCTCTAGGTTCTTTTTTTTATTCCAAAGACCGAGCGATTAGCAAAGGTGATATAGTGTGCATTTTCTGTTTGGGTAAACATCAACCTCTTTCTAGGATTGTGATGTTAATGAAGCACCAGTATTTTATAAAACCTAGCATATCTGTATCGTATTCATATCAGATATCAATACTCTTCGACACTACCAATATACATCGGATATGCCATGTGGAGTATCAAATTTCATCTTTTTCATTTTTATTTCTTAAAAATCAAATACTTATCTATACTTCTCGGCACTTTTAATTAGAGAAAAAATGTATAGAACAATCGATCTGAGCCACACGATAAAAACTTTAAACAATATCTCATACATAAAACACAACTCATGTAAAAACTTGAATGTTAAAATTGGAAAAGCGAAAATTAGTAAGAATGAAAATTGGGAGAACGATATACTGGGCTCACGTAATTGGGATCGCAAAGCGATTCACGCACGGTTTGGTACAAGAAATAGATTTGGTATTTACAAACTGTTGTTTCATCTATTTTAGCTAATCTTTTTTCACAGTCTTATAGATATCAGTAACATTGTTGTTTTTTTATCTCAATCGATACTTAATTTATTTTTACTTTTGTTGAATGTTAATCACATGTTTTAACCTTAATCAAGCTCATATTGCGTAAAGAATAGAATTTTAACTTTTTTTATCTATTTATTAAGAGACTAAGAGAGTAAGAGAAAAAAGCATCCATCTACTTTTATTAGATCAATATATTTGGGTTCAAATCACAACATTTGTATTATTATGAATTGTATTTTGCTTGCATCAATTTAATTGATTTGAGTTGAATTTAAACTGAAACTAAACTTAATCTCTTAATATATATATATAAACTCTTATCTCACTTTAATAATCTTTGATATATAGAGAAGCAATTAAACAAACTTTATAACATTATTTTAAATTTAATTTTTTTTGAAATTCAATAGTTATTGAAATGTGTTTTTATTTTTTCAAATTATATTATCTATAATATAGCTTTTATTAGTATCAAAAATGTTTGAAAAAAAGTAATTAATTTAAAAAAAATTCGAAGGATATTTTTGAAATTCATATCAATAAAATGTAAAGTCATTCTGGTTTCTTATATGTGTTGCACCTTAAATTTAAAAACATGACGCATTATACACAAATATATATAACTGACGCATCTAAATCTTACATTTTGAAGTTTGTTGTATCTTCACATCTGTATTGTATTATATCTGATCACCGTATCATACTCGTGCTTTACAGGTAATGCTTATGATGGTTCTAGCTAATAATGTAAGTGTTAGGATGCACACATTCTATCGTGCAAGAAAATCATTCCTAACTCATGCATCCTAATTCCAATCTTTTATACAAAAAATAACTATAATAATATCATTTATAAAACAACTTTAGAGACGGTCAGCAATCATAAGAGATCTCCATGAATAACAGCAACTTAAAGTTCTTTTTTTTTTTTGTTATGTTGAACAGCAACTTAATGCTAAATAAAAATGGTCCAGCTCTTAGTACCTTCACCATGAAAGAGCTTGTCACTTGAGCTTAAAGAAATTGAATCAGGAATGGAACAGTCATACCGCCATTACAACTTGACAACAGATAATTGTTAATGTCTTCAGGCTCTTTAATAAAAGAAGAGGCCATATTATATTCAAAGTAAAAGTTGGTGGCCCTCACCTTTTTGCTTTTGGAAATGAAGGTTTCAAGGTTGTTGATAACATGCTGCACAAGCTTAAGATCACACTTTTCTGACGCATCAGCCTCACTGCAATGATGGTATAGCAGCATTTCGGATAAGCCAAGCATCGCCTGAACAAGCATCTGGGCATCTTCCCTTTGGGATGAGCATTTGCCTGTAGTTTCTGAAAAACCATCCATAGAGGAAAAATATTAAGAAAACAAATGTTTGTTACATGGCCACTAGTACAATGGCCTCCACTAGGGGAGTGTCTTCGGTATAAGGATTTAATTATTTAAATTACCATGATCTGTATTTTTGCCAGCCAAAATAGACTCACCAGAAATAGAGATTGCTTTAACATTTTCAGCTTGAGTTAATTGTCTAACATCACTATGAATACCTTCAGAGACTCTGACATTTTGTTCAACAAACTCATCCATTTTCTCTTCAAGAGTATCTGGTAGTTCAGTTCCCAATGCTTTGGCAGGTTCTGGTCCTTCTCCACTAAACTCCTTAAGTTTCAAATCCGCGCATGACAAATAAGTAGTAACTGCCGATAGGTTCTTTGGCATTGATAATTGAATGTCCTTTCCATTTTCTCTGCAAGCAGATGTACCATCTTGTTCTAAATAGGAAAGCATTCTTACGTGTTCGTCACCTACATTGACGTCACCAACACCACTGGTCTTAGTCATTTCATCAAAACCAAAAGGATATTTTCGAGACACAGGTGCACCTTTCCAGCATGGCGAATCCACAGCAACATTTAGCTGATCAGGTATATCCAAAGAAGTTTGCATGGAATTGTCAGGTGAAGAACTCTTTTCACATGTAGAGGCATTGGAACAGCTCAACACTGCAACTTCCAAACCGGACTTTACATCGGCTAAACACTTAACAGGCTTCCCATTTAGTGTTAAAGGAGAACCTGCAGCCTCACTACTGTTTCTCAACATAGAATTACCAGAATTGGTCATATTGACATGGGCCTCTTTACCTTCAGAATTTTGACATGTTATGGGCTCATTTTGCTTAACATCAATGTTGTACTTTGAAAAGTCATCGTTCTTCTTGTACAGGTTCACATGTTGAATACTAGGGTTTCCCTCTTTGAAAAAGGTCCAGTCCACAAAGGATTCATTCCTATCTTTTGATGGAACATATCCTTGTCCTGAGAAAGATGTCATAGCTGGATAAAGCACTGTGTGATCTCTTGAACAGGAAGTAAGCTGTGCAAGATAGCCATCATAGTTGCTCGGAATAATTGTATCACATTCCTTTATGATGGAAGTGGGTTTGTGTGTTTGGAAATGACGAGATCCATCACTGGACCATACAGTTGCGCTGCTCAAATCAGCACCGCCATACCCATCAGTTGGTACAACAGCATTCTCCACATATTTACCTAGAGGACTCCTATCTAACCATTCTAAGCATTCTGATCCAGTATGACCATGAAGGGATGAATAGTCATTATAAGCCGCATGCCAAGAACTAAAAGAATCATGCTCAATGAATCTTTCAGTTGCTCCTGCTTAATAACAAAAGTAAATATTTAATAACAAAAATACCAACTTCTGGAGACTTCATAAAGCACACACACACAGAGGAAGCATTCATATAGATCAGACCACATATGATGATGAACTTAAGCAATACCTAAAGTTCGTTTGGTGCAGAATATGATATCACTGTATCTGCATGTGTAGTGTGGCTGTAAACTGGAGTACAATGATACATTTTATACAAAAATCAAAAAACATTATATATTGTACATGTCCTTGCTTCATAGGCCAATTACTGCTACAAACCTTATTTCGTCATTCAACAATTCAACCAAGGAATACATGCATTAGCAGATGTCTTATGCCTACTATGTACAAATTGATAACGGTAAAGATCAGGCTACAAATCCCGAGGTCGTTGGTTGTTATAATACACAACTTTTAATGAATTACCTAAAACCATAGCTGCATCATGAAATAACTATCCTAATTGATTAAGATATCCCATGTATCCACTTGAATCTTGATATGTCCACCAAGCTATCTTTCTGTCTGTTCAATTTGATTGCTTCCTACAACATGTCCCGTTTGTTTAAGAATTATCATATCGTAAAGTCCTCATGATATACTCGTGCTTATAGACTGATCTGATGCAATTGATTCAGTCAAGAAGTCAATAAAAATGTACAAAAAGTAATTTTCAAAAAACAGTACCAATACAATTCAAGAGAAAAAGTACAAATAGTAGTAATGAAATATTTTTGTCCATAAGACCAACAAGATACCCTGTATTTATTCTGGTTACAGCACACGGATTAATGTGGCTGAAAGAACCTTCATTAGAAGTTCTCTCTTATCGCTCAGCTAACACTCTTTGACTAATAAACTGTTGTACCAATTAACTGTTCCAACCACACATGGCTTTGTTCCACATGGAATTAATTTCTTCAATTAAAAAATAATACAATAAATAAATAAAAAAATGATTATCAAATGTAATTTAAGAAAGATTTTACGAAAAAAAATTGAAGTGCTGTATACCGTTAGCCACAAACTCTTTTTTTTTTTTTTTGAAGTAACACAAACTCTTTTTCCAAAAGGGCATAAAAATGTGGAAAACTTTGCTGGATCATCAAAATATGATCAGCCCAAAGAAATATGTACAAAAAACTTTAAACATGAATAGAAAAACAATAATGTCCTAGCTATTTGTTTCCCTTAGTTGAAATCATCATAACAGGGCCTAAGCAGAGAGACAAAAAGAAAACTGTCAGGTCCCCAAGTGATTATAGAGCAGGTAATTTTTCAAGCTGAAAGAAGATATTAAAGGCATTTGACATTTACCAACTATACACATAGGACATTACATGTAAGTTATAAAAACGCAACCAAATGGACAACATTTACAAGAATGTGCTATATCTAACATCTGTATTGACATTTAAATCAGAATAAAAATCAGACAAAACCAAAACACACAAAATAATAATAATAATAATAAGGAGGCTTTCTGCCCCACTGAATCTTTCCAATCAAGTAAGCTCCCTTAGAGCAAGTTAGCTCTACAATACGGTAATCCCACATTTGAGTCCTAAGCAGAGCTAATTCTTAAGACAGTACTAGTAAAACAAGCCACTGAGCAAAGACTCTGCCAAACCAAGAGGCAAGAGCAAGGCTGTAAGCAAACATGTCCATAAACCCAAAAGGCCAACAAATATGAACTAATCCAATAAAAAGAGTCACTAGGCTTGAATACTAATATGCAACAGCTAGTCCCATCCAAGTCAACCTTAGGACATCATCCAATTTACGCCTACTAATTTTTTATAAGTTTCATTATCTCATACAGCTTCTCAATTCATGTGAAATCGTGCTAATAGACACCTTATCCATAACTAAATTTCAATAAAAAAAGGTGTACTTCACCAGTCCATTGAGACTTGAGAGTGTTGTTCCAAATCTCTTGTTCTAAAACAATCATCTTGGGCCCCTGACTGTCTAACCATGCATCCAATAAGCTATTGGCGCCTTTAAAAATTTCAAAGCAAGAATGGAGAAAGAAAGTGAAAAACACATAAAAGCCCAACGATCTGACAACGGAGGAGCATTCCTGAGGAATATGTATGTGGATAAACATTTGGTTTTTCTTGAAATTCAAACATTTGGTTTTTCTGGTAATATTAAAACATCTACTTTGTTCTATATACCATGGCCATTATGAAGAGTACCATAGCTGAGCTAAACAACAGACACAAGAGTTCTATAAAGACTGAAAATATAAACTACCGCTCAAAATTAAAGGCTCGGATTGAATAATCACAAATATAAAAAGCCGATAAGGGAAGAGGGGAATATACTCCTCTGTAAAGGCGCCGAAGACTTGCAGCTCGGACCATGATCCGCCCAAGAAGAACTCGAAACAGAACCTCTCCCCGGCCTCCCTTTATCAACATCAAAAAGTCCATTCCATGCTCTGGCGGACCCCTTCAAATCCGGTTGACCATGTAAAGGATCATTCACTGAATCGAGTGCTGGGTCGTAATAAGGATAATACCGAGACGCTTCAACGGAGCCGAAGGAGGAATTGGGCGGGTCCGTTCTTGATACGTTAGCGGTGGTGGTAGGTGAGGAGGACAAGACGGTGCCGCCGGCGGGAACGAAATACGGGGCTGCAGCAACCACCGAGGAGCCAGCACCGTTCGACCGAGGGCACGCAGAGTTCGACGGAGGAGCGGAAGAGAAAATTCGATCGGCGGGCGCAGGGGGCGGAGGAGGAGAAAGAGGAGAGGGATTTGCAGCGGAAGCAAGGGGCCGATCGACAGTGAAGGGGGGAGCCAACGGAGAAAGGGTGGAGGACGAAGTGGATGGGGCCAACGGCAAGACGCCTCCGCCGAGGCCGACGGCCCTCCCCGCACCGGCGACCCGACTCATCGCTTCGCTGGAGCTTCTGGACTCGACGAGACGAAAGGCTTCAACGAAAAAGAGAGAAAATCCACTTCGCCTTTTTCCTACGGAAAAAAAAAATGTGGATCCCTAGGTTTAAAAATTAAAAATAAATATTATATATCTTTAATTATATATATGTCTAAATTTATAATATAAATTTCATCAAAAAAATATATAAAATATTATATTATATATATATATATATATAATAATAAACTAAAAAAAGTTAAAAACAATTTTTATTTCAATATTTCTAATGATGTAAATTGTTGATCAGTTCAAAAGTACTAGTGTTAATGCATGTGGGACCACAGAATTGGAATAATTGCAGGTAAATTTTAAGTTTCAAATTTTATTACTGTTAGGTCCACCTACTTTACATTATTTCACATGGCAGATCCAATTTGTCGAAAAGTATTCTTATAACCATACACTTCTGTCAAAGTCGGCTCTGCATAAGGCCTATAACGAGTTGAATTCAAGTGAGTTGGCATTAAATTAAACTCAAATTTTTAGAGTTCTAGTCCATTTTGGCTCGGATTGACTACAATATATTTGATTTTGGGTTAAATTTATCTTAATATCTATTCCTTATGCATATCCTATTTAGATTAGATTAACTTCAACCCAGATTTAAATTCATTTAAATTTGAGTGAATCATACTTTAGATTCGATCAACTTTGACTTAGATCCGACTCTAGGTCAGGCTTGGATTGAGTCAAATTAGTGTTTTGCATAAGTACAGACAGAATTTTATATACACATTCTAAATTTATTTCAAATTAAATAATTGGTATATTAATTATAAAATTAATATTATTTTAATAATTAAAAATTCATCATCATTATTTCAAAATAGGGATAATTACTTACATACCACACAATTTAGTTCTATTTATGACTTATCCATCCATTCTTAATTAATTATGCTATGCACTCTCAAAATATTATAAAATCTTACATACATACATTTTAACTTATTTTTATTATAATGAGTAATTATAATTTTTCAATAACCTAACTATAGTTAGATTACAAAAAATCCGAGTCGTTCGTTATATTATTTTAAGAATATTTAAATATATTTTGAGTGAAAATCCTAAAACCTTAATGTTTAGATGGCGGCAAAGGGAGGAGACATCCGCGACGTGAATTGATTTTGGGACAAATCAGCGCTTTAGTGTAGTATTGAGGAAGAGCAAAATATGTACCATTAATAGTAAAAATATAATTTTAATGATTTACTAACAGAATATTTTTTTTCAAATAGATTTTGATTAAGTTTTAACTCAAATGTGTGTATGTAAGATTTTATAATATTTTGAATATGCATAGCGTAATTAACTAAAAATAGATAGATAAGGCATAAAAAAAACTAAATTGTGTGGCATGTAGGTAATTATCCCTTTAAAATATAACTTAACTTTTTGACTTATTAATAAAGGGCGTAAAACTTAATGCCTACTAGAAAAATAAAGTGCCTTAATAAAAGTGATGTGATGTAATAGTAATGATTTACTAATTTGGATATAAAAAGAGAAGAAAAATGATTTAAATTCTATAAAAATATAAACTTTCACCGATTCTAAAAAATATTAAAGAAAGCACAGTTAAATTTAGATATTTTTTTGGTAAAAATAGATTATATGAGATGACTCGATCGAGTCAGATATAAATAGGGCAAATCATAGGGGTGGCAATTTGTACCCGTACCCGATTAACCCGCCCCGACCCGCCCTAATGGGACGAGTATGGGTATTCAAATTTTACCAGCAATACCCGCCCCGCCCCGTTATGAAATGGGGCGGGTTCGGTTATGAATCATCTAGACCCGCCCCGCCCCGTACCCGATTCAATATAATTTAAAAAATTTAAAAATTAATACCTAAATAAAAATATTACTCGGAACCGGACCAACCGGTGCCTCGGCCTATGTGAGGTGATTAATCAGAGTGAACAAACTAATATACAATAGTGTCCGGATCATTTTCTCTGTTTTGGTTATATGCAATGTTTAGTATACTGTCATTAGAAACAAGGTTCACGCTAACATATGATATTAATATTTTTGGTTCATAAATCAATTGATACCTGTTGCCTGCAAGGGTCTTATAACTGCCTCATATTTGGTTCTTTTTAATTGTCCAGTGCTTACTTTATATAAGAATCCATGCTAAGAAAGTTGGCAATCTGAAGAATTTGTATGAAGGTTATTGATTGTTCATGATCTTGTTACATATATTTACATACAGGGAATGGTTTCTATAGAAAATGTCACTAATATTCACCATATGATTATGATTTTTGTTGTTTCAAATAGAATAAAATAATTCAATTTTCATTAACATTAGTGAGGAAACGGGGCGGGGCGGGGCGGGACGGAAACGGGTATGGGGCGGGTATGGGTAATGAATAGTATATAGCGGGGCGGGGATGGGTATTTATAAATCCGACCCAAACCCGCCCCGTTGCCATTCCTAGCAAATCATGATTAATTCATGATCTGACTCGGAAAAAAAAATAGGTCAAAACAGATTTTAGATCGAGTAAATGATAAGTAAAATTTATTTAATTAATTATATTTTTGGATAAAATTTTGGATCAAATAAGGTCAAAAATTGACCTTTCACGTGGGGGCATTCGAAGAAGTCTAATAGGGTTCTATAAATTATTCATAATTACTCATATAAAGTCAAATCAAACGGAGATCCATAATAATATAATTCACAGTTGGACTTAAAATTATATTATTTTTCATATAGGTATATAATTATTTTATTATTATTTCACTCTTTTAATTATTTAACCTATTTGTAGTTGACTTATTCTTTTTTTAATTAGTCAAACTTTATAGTGTCAATGAATCGTATTTCCTATAAACAATTTGCATCGAATATGACCAACAAGTCTCAAATGAGTTTGTTTGAGTCAATTAGTTTCAATTGGTTTCAGTCGGGTTCATAATGTTTCCACTTGGGTTCAATTGAGTTTGATCAGGGCTGACTTAAAAGTGGCCAAAACGATGAGGACTAAATTGCAACGTTTCCTTCCAATTCAGCCAAGGAGGATTAAAACATGATTCGATCATAACAAGGGGATTAAACTACAATTTCCCCGTAACATTTATCCTCTCGGAGGGCGATCGGCATTCCGCCGCCTCGTCTACCACGCTTCGCCTCACGTCGCCGGCTCTTCCGCTGACCGCGCGCTCCTCCGCGACGCACTACCTCGTCACGATCTTCCCCAACGCCTCTGCCGCGTCGGGGTATTGTTCGCTCTAGCCCTCTTGCTTTATAAAAGCTCCAACAGGTATGATGCTAGGCATGTTGCTGGATGTTGTTGAATTCTGAGATTTTCTCAATGTGTGAGATAAGAAGAGGCGTTATTCACTATTTTTGACGATCCGCACAGGTGGTGTCGGGTCGACGCCGGAGCAGCAGTGGATTGCGGTCCGGGGGCTTGAGGTTAATTTTGGTTTTTTGCTCCTTTGTGTGATTTCAGTTAGCTGATTCTTCTTCCGATTTTGTGCTTGTTTGAAGATTACCACTGTTGTCGCTTCAATTGTTGAACTGAACGTTGCTCTTTATTCAGATTCTCAACTAGTTACTTTCTGTTCTGGCCTATTGTTGAATTGCTCTTTGAATCTTTGGATGGATGAATTGAATCCCAATAGAGTTGTTGTTCCTGATCTTATTCTAGAATGAAAATAATGTGGTTTAATGTTTCCATGAAACTTTCAAATTTAAGATTTCTACTATTTTCTATCAACTTAAATTCCCAATCTGTTATGTTGATATTGTTCACTTCATTTGAATTTAAGCTCTGAATAAATCCAGTCCCTGCTTGTGTTACAGTTTTCTTTAGCTGAAATGAATCATGAAATTAAATCTAACTCCTACTAGCTAGTTTCTTAAATATGATTTGAATAATATTTTTCGTGCTAGATAAATCTGTGTTATTGATATCAGTACCTTGCTTATCTTTAAAATTTACTCTCCATGCTTAAGTTAATTCAGGGTTTAGGCAAGGCGTTTAATTTTCTTGAGAACATGATACAATCATATTTATTTGCATTATATAGAGCTTCATTAAATTTCTTCACAATTTTTATGAAATTTTATGTGAATAGGAAAATAGTTATAATTTATGTTAACATAATTTAATGCCTTCACATTACATAGTTATAGGAATGCATGTTAGGTCCATTTAAATCTTACAATTAGTATATTACAACAACAACATCAACAAACTAAACTTTTATCCCACGAGGTGGGATCAGCTATATGAATTCTTTGTTTCCATTGCACTCTATCAAATGACATTTCTCCATTTAGCTCCACATGTGTAACATCATTCCTTATAGCTTTTTTCTGTCTTTTTTTGATTTTTTTCTCTCTTTTTATGTTGGCAGGATCTAATAATCCAACTTTTCTTATTTGAATTTCTATCGGCTTACAACTTATATGTCTAAATCATATAGGTTGACTCTGTTTGAGCTTCTCTTCAATTAAGATCACTCTAACCTTTTCGCAGATATACTCATTTCTTATTTCGTCCTTACACATATATCCTCTCATCCACTTTAATATCCTCATTTCTGCGACACTTATTTTCGGCTTTATAGGCCAGCATTCAGCACCATATACTTCACTTGCTTTACAATTATTTTATAAAATTTTTCTTTAAGTTTGAGTTAGATTTTCTATTGCACAATATGCGAGATGCATTCCTTCACTTTATTTATCCTGCTTGGATCCTATTAATAACATTACTATATATTCTACTATTATCCTATATAATTGATTTAAAGTATCTAAATCGTTTGCTTTTTCTGATAATTTAATTATAAATTGTCATCTTTCCATTATAAGTGCTTCTTCTTTTTACTAAATTTACACTCTATATATTCAATTTTTGATCTAGTAAAATAAATTTTTAGATTCTAATGTATTTTTTTAGGACTTAAGTTTCACCTTAACAGCTTCTTTAGTCTTATTAATAAGAAAAATATCATCTATAAAAAGCATATATCAAGATACTTTTTATTAAATGTGTTTAGTCAAAATCTCATAATCAATACAAAAAGATATGAATTTAATGCTAAATCTTAATGCAATTCAACTAAAATAGAAAAATTCTTAATCAAATTCTCTTATATTCGAACACATGTAATAGCTCATTTATGCATGTTCTGAATAATTTAAATGTAAGAAATGCAAACCTTTTTTCTTTTTTAAAACTCTCCAGAACACTTTTATAGGAATTTTATCATAAGTTTTTTTCTAAATCGATGAAACCAAATGCAGATTATTTTTTCTTCCTAAACATCTTCATTAAACTTTTTAAAAAATGAATAACTTCTATTGTAGATCTGATATAAAACAAAATTGATTGTATGATATCCTAGTATCACGACGTAATTTATGCTCAATTATCTTCTCCTAAAATTTTAAAATATGACTCATTAACTTAATTTTTCTATAGTTAGTACAATCTTATACATTATCTTTATTCTTATGAATAGGTACCAATGTATTCTAACGCAAGAATTGAAACTAGAGTAAACCGCTAGCAATTTAATTAGTATTTAGCGGAACAAGTCTCATAGTCGGTGTTGCATATAAATAAGATGGGATGAATCTTCCTTTCTTCATTTATTTGACATATCTTTAGTCTTCAAAATTATATCAAACAGCCTATTGAGCAAAAAAACTCATTCATCTCCTATACATTTTCAAGCATCTATTAAAATGTCATTCAGTTTCACTGCTTTCCTACATTTTATCTTTCTTAAAGCCTCCCCAATTTTAGCTTTACTTAAATACCAGATATAAGAGCAATTTTTTATCTTCTTTTTAGATGCTATAATCAGTAAGATCAATCGTATTATTACAATTATAATTGAAAAGCCTTTCAAATTATGTTGAATATTTTCATTCTTAAAAAATACTTTTTATGCATTTTACTTCAGTTAGGCATTTAGTTTTCTTATTTTTTACTTTAGCAAGCTTATATATGTGTCTATCTTCTTTTTTAGTGTCTAATTTTCTATAAAGACCATCAAAAGTCTTATTCTTTGCATATAGACTACTTTTGATTTTTGTCAAGCAATTTTGTGCATTTTTAAATTCTTTTTGCTCTTGTAGTTAAATTAATCTTTGTAACAAATTTTTTTCTTTAATTTTTTGTTGTATTTCTTTTTTCTATCACCAAGTTGTTTTATTATTTGGAGCTTTTAGATTCTCTAATATATCTTTTGCATCTTACGAATGCAGTTAACAACTCTCAACTACATAAGATTAATTTCTTTTCAATATCCAATTGTCTATATTCTAGAATATTTTTTCTTAAAGATATTTCTATACTCACTCTTTAGATTTTATTATCGAGCTCAAAGGCATTATTTCGACTTACTATTCATTCGCTAGTTCTTCCTTTTAAAATTTAAGACCTTTAATCGATGTTGGATAGTTAAGCATTCACTTGGAATAAGTTTATATTCTTTGCAGTTCAAATGATCTCATTTTTTTATAAAATAATAATCAAACTGTGTTCTTGAAGACCCATTTTGATAAGTAGTAAAATACTTATCTTTTTTCTTAAATAAAGTATTAACAATGAAAAAATTATAAGAAAAATTTTAAAATAGTTTTGTCCTTTTTAATAGTCTTCCCAAAACTAGACTTATCATGAATGCTATTAAATTTTTCAGTAATTCTTTCTCCGATAAATATTCTATTCTCTTGAGGTATTCATTGTACCAACTCTTCTAAATTATTTTAAAATTTCTTTCTTTATACTCACATTTAAACCTACTTGAGGGCATATATCATGTTAATAATATCCCTTTGATAGTAATTTTTAAAGCTATAATTCTATTTTCATTTCTTTTAATTTTTACTATGTGATTCTTTAAATTCTTGTCAAGAATTTTTTCTACTCCATTCTTGATTTTATTCTTACTAGAGTACTAAAATTTGAAGCTTAAGCTATCAGTTTTTTTGGCTCTTTCTTATTTCATTTCTTAAAGGTACAAAACGTTAATTCTTTTATGAACCATAATATCTATTGACTTCATTAGCTTGCTTGTCAAGGTGCCTATATTTCAAGTCCCTAATCTTATCCTAATGTCTTAGACTAGCTTCTTTGCCCACATCCATCTATGATGTGGGAACCCTTGCTCATTATCACTACACTCAGATACCGATGCAGTAGCCCTTATACACCTTTCACTATGTTCAGGCAATATAGAGCTTTAATGTAATTTCTTAAAGAATTCATATCATGTTTGTTCGACAATTTTTACGCTAGCTATCGACTGCTTAATGCAACCTTCCGTGTTTCTTATCCGGGACTTGGACCCAGCAACGATGTGTTAATCTGTATATTAAATTTAAAAATTAATTCTAGGCACTTTTATAAACCTAAGCGCAATATTGATCCTATTTAGAACATATATGGCCCTTTATCTTTTGTCTACATCAATTGTATTTTTCTTAAAATTTTTTTGGATAGGTCCCTATAATTAACCTAAGGGTGAATAATAATTAGATCTCTCTAGTTTGCCTTTATGTGCAGCTGGGTTCTTACTATTTAGAATTAGCAAGCAGGTCCCTCTAGTTTTCCTCATGTGCACGTTTGTTTGCACTAATGATGCTTGATTCCTGTCGATGATAGGCCCAAATGTTAATTGAAGAATGACAGTCAGTAGTAATGGCTTGTCTTCTACCATGCTTGCATTCTTCTCCAACTCAAGAGAAGGGGTCTCTTCAACGTAAAGGGTGAGGAGGATAGCCTCAAAACTAGATAGGGTGTGGCAGGAGAGGGAACAAAAAGGTAGATGGCTGCGAAGGTGGGGAGAAAGTGAAGGACGATAAGTTGGAGGGGTGGGACTGTGTATTTATAATGAAACATTCTATGTTTCGTTTAAATGGGAGATGCTCACAAAATTAACAAAGGAAGTGAAATGCATAATTTGTTAACTCGCCCTTCTATACATAATATTTGATAAATATGTGTTTGTCTATGCAAATTGTTTTAACAAATTTAGTTTGCCTAAAATCTTATTGACACGAAACCTGCATCCCACTCGTCTAAATCCCTAGACCCCTCCACATGCATGCTTCTCATTACTTCCTCTTCCTCTTATTCTTCTTCTGCATTCCATAGGGCGATGACCCACCCAACTACAATGGCCAATCCATCGCTGTTCGTCTATCTGTGTTCTATCCGATCCTGCCCCAGCAATGTCAAGTGATCCTCTCCCCCTTCTAATCTTGTGTGTTCCTTTGCTAATTTCTCAATCGTTTGTAGGGTTTGTTGGCTGTTTCATCATTTTTTTGTTCTTAATGCTTTCTTTTTAAGTTGTTTTTTCAATGTAAGGATTGCACATCAGGTTTTCCTCTACATTTTTGCTTCAAACTTCGTGATATTCAAGTTATGCAAATTTTTTGGCTATCCAGGGTGCTTACACCTTTGTCAGTTGTGGTATACTTCTCACTTTTTGTTGCTGTGTTTTGCTTGCTTATTTTGGATTCAGTAACAAAGATCAGGTGAATTCGTTATGTAATTTATTCATGAGTGGATGTAGCAAAATATTATAAGGTTCTAAAATGATTTTCTGTGACAGTTTTGCTGTATGTATTTGCAGTATCGTTGATGGTATTGTGGTAATTTAATCAGTTCACGTGCTTTGGTTTGCTTGCTTTAGCGTTTGGTTCATATATTATTTCCTTTTCATTCTACATAGCTTTTTCAATGTCACGTATGTTTGAAACATATTGGAATTTAGACTTGTTCAAATTTGAACTAAAATGATCAGTTATCGTTTTTGGGATTTGTGTAGGAATCTGAGAAATTAAATTAGTGTTTATCTTGGAATATATGAAGGATGTGAAATTAAATTATTTTTTATTTTATGTAAGATATAAAACAAAATTAATTTTTCATATTGTAATGGGTGTATGAAGTGTTTTTAAGTTTTAACTTGTCTGGATTTAAATTTCATCCGTTCAAAATAAGTTCTGCAATAGCTTGTTCATGGAGAATTACTTGATTGAATCAGTAGTTTAAGGATCTTAGCAGTCATTTGCAAAATACCAGCAGTTGTGTGGCTCTCATCTTGGCGTGACTTCATAATGCTTTCATCCTTCAAATATGAATCCAATAGAATTACCCGAGTGATTCAGATAAACTGCATATTGATCTAATTTTTATTTCTTGTTCCCTCATTGTTCTACATCTTCCAATCAAGTAAGCTTCATGGCTGTAACAACATTTAAATTCATTAAGAATGGTGCTAAAGTAGATACCACACAAGCTGCCTCAAAATGGCTGTAATAATGCCCTTCATGATGTACTATGTTTATGACCCCATCTAGTGAGATAACGGCTTAGTTATTATTATTGTTGTATGATGTACGAAGTTCAACCATGCCATACAGGTTGACATGCAGTACTTGCTTCTCAATGATAATCCAAGTTGACAAATGTTTGCTTATTGAATAAAAACAACTGAATGTGTTTTGAAATCAAGATGTAAAGGTATGCAGTTGTACTGATTCACCGGATGATTCTTTCTACTGTTTTTGGCTTGAACAGAAATGAAGGTAAGGGCATCGGTGAAGAAGCTATGTGAATTTTGTAGGACTGTGAAGCGTCGTGGAAGGGTTTACATATTATGCACCGCAAATCCCAAGCACAAGCAGCGACAAGGCATGTCAACATTCGCATATGAAGGTCCTCTGCCCGCTGCGTATGTATTGAATTTCTTACCCCACCCCCCTCTCTCTCTCCTTATGAAGGATTACAATTGTTTTCCATATTTGGATTAGTTCAATGCATTCTGCACAGATTTTAGTAGACTATTGACAGAATTACAATATCTCTACCAAATTCAGTATGCTTTTAAGATTCAAGTATCTCATAAAAAAAAAGTATCCACGGTAATCCACCCTTACCCTTCCTCCAACTGCTGGTTAACACAATATGGGTAGTAGTGAGTTGATCAATTAGATGCGTTGATAGTGTGTAATAGCTGTAAAGCCTATGAATACCAAAGTTTAAACATATTAACTATGGCAAAGCTAATATTTCTATTATTATAGATGTTTTAATTTTATATTTACTAGTAATTTAAAAAAGACTTATGATAAAGTCTCAGAAGAAGTGCTTTAAAAAGTTTAGAAAAGAAAAAGATTTACATTATTTACATTTAAGTTATTAAAGATATGTATTAGAGGGTTATTATTAATATTCAAATACAAGATAATTTGACTAAGAATTTTTCTTTTACAATTGAATTATACTAAGACTCGGCATGAAGCCTATATCTTTTTACATTGATTATGAAAGTTTCAACTAGACAACAACAATAACAATCAAGCCTTAATCCCACTAGGTGAGGTCAAGTTTTAACTAGACACATTCATGAAAATGTGTCTTTTTAGTGTGTATTTTGTAGATATTCTTGTTGATAATATTAGAGATAAAGCTAAAGTAAAATTCGAGCTATGGAAAAATACCTTAGGTCTCGTTTAGTTTGAGGCAAATTTTTTACCCAACACAAATTTTAACTATAAAAATTAATTTTATTTCACATCCAACACAAATACGAATATTAGAATTGAAAGTATTTCACATTTTACATACTTTTTAATATTAAAATAAATTTCTCTCCTATTAAACTTAAAAAATAAAATATTTTTTCTCTTGTCTAAAAAAAACTCGAACCAAATTAGAGAGTTTTCATCTTAGTAAATCTAAAACTAAATATATGAAATACAAATTTACTCAAAATAGAATCGCTTATACTGAGGAGGCAATAATTGCTGATCAAGTTATCAGAAAGAATAAGTGATTTAAATACCTCAGATCAATCATACAAAAATAGTAAAATAAATGATAATATTATTAACAAAATCTAAACAAGATGGATTAAATAAAAAAATGCATTTGGTGTATTGTATGATTAAAAAATCTCACTTGACTTGAATGTAAATTTTATAGGACTGCAATCAGCAATGTAATATAGTGCTGAATGCTGGCCTATAAAACAAAAACATATGAATAAAATAAGTGTTGTAAAGATGAGAATGTTAAGGCGAATGTGTGAGTATATACGAAACAACAATATAATAAATAAGTACACCTATGAGAAGGTTGGAGTAGCTCTTAGATAGTTTACATACATACATACATATATATAATATATATATATCATAGGTCAATAGAAGATTCAGTAAAGAGAGTATGGTTATTTGATCTTGTTTATATAAAAAAAGAAAGAAAAAGGATAAAGAAGACATGACAAGAAACTATAAAAAATAACTTTGCAAGCCTAGAGCTAAATGAAGAGTTGTTATTTAATAGAACGCAATGAAAACAAAAGATTGACCTTGTGGGACAAAAGATTGATAGTTGTTGTTGTGATCGAGAAACAATCACCAAAAGTCCTATTTTAACTAAACGGTGAGTCACAGATTATCAGGTTGTATTGACTAATTAGCATCTAAATTGATTATGCAATGAACAGTATCTGTTTCTCGAATTAAATGTGTCTTTTGAAACAAGTTGGTGCTGCCATAGTAATGCTTGAAACAGTCAATTCTGCCCTTTTTGCACGTCATAAATCTTTGAGAACCATGAAGGCCGCATTAGTTTGGTTGAAGTTCAACCTTGTCTCAACTTCCGTCAATAGTTATAAAATGGAAAAGAAGTGGAACTTGCAACTATAGAATCAGGCATCAATACTGGGATAGCTAAACTACCTGAAAGGGTGAAACAATACACCATGTATTAATAGCCAAATGTTTTCACGTTAATCTTAAGTTTATGCTTGAACTTTAAAAGAAGAACAATTAATTCAATACGCTGCGAATTAACAGCTAAATCCTTTCACCTTAGTCTTTAAGTTTATGCCTTAAATTTAAAAGAATCGGCACTTAATCTTTCTTCAAAAAACAGTTCGTATTCATTGCACAATTTTTGCCTACCAATTTGCTTAACATTTCCACTGATATTACACTTTTTTGCTTCATGGATATGATTTTGTTGATATTCTATATAAATAAATAATTAGTATGCTGTTATGCAATTGTATGTCAGACTCCAGCTTGTTCAGGATTAAGATTTTATTGTTGTTGCTGTTGTTGTTGTTGTTGTTTTTAAATTATATCGACTTATTTAAGATTGTTTTGCATATCAGGCTATAAAACTGTAAAATATGTTGGTCCTATTTTTGGAGATTTACCATGTTTAAGATAACTAGTGATGGCTTATGACATAATAGACATGGAGGGAAATAAGATTTTCGTTGTCGTCGTGAATCTTTTAGCTCTCTCAGAATTCCTAAGTTCCGAAAGAAACGGGTTTTTTCCTTTCTCAAATTTGTGCTTTGTGTGCGCGCGCTCGCGCTAATCTTTAATATTGGTGCTTGCAGGTCATCAGAGGAGAGTCTCACGAAAGAGCCAACTTTCAGCACCAACTGGCCAATTGGTCTGGCTTCCATTCTGAACAAAAAGGATAAATAAGCCTTTCAATCATGTTTAGCTCCAGTATTCTTATTTTGTTGTAGTGAGTTAATGATATGCTAGTTCATGCCTTGGTATCACACATTAACATCAGAATTCTGCTCTTGATTGATATCAGATATCAGTTCAGAAATGAGCATACAGTTCTGATCTCAGATTGTATTATATTCATACTTATCTTTTTGTTTGAGCCAAGAACAATCAACTGTTTTTCCAAAAAAAATAAATGAAATATTTACCCTACATGCCACACTATTTAGTTTTATTTATGTATTATCCATTCATTTTTAGTTAAATATCCCCCAAAAAAGGGCAATTTACTCAGATTCGAGTTATTCTCACCTCAACCTGCTGGAGATCTTCCCCATGAATGGGCAACTCAAGGAAAAGGTCTGGTCTTTCTTTCAGTGATAGTTTTACTGTCAAATGATGATCATTTTCAGTTTCTTTTCCCAAAATTTCCTCCAAAAAGAATTTAATATGGCAAAAAGTTGATTAGAAATTCATCAAGCAAATTCATGCCAGAAGAACCAACAATATAGAACAGAAATCGAATTTTTTTCTTACACGAACCAATCAATCTCGAGGAGAAGAAGAAGAAGAAGAAGAAGAAAAAAAAAGGGAAACAGGAAATGCAGCAATGGCATCGGAATCAGAGAAAACCGCAGAGGACGGAGAAGCCGAGGACGATGAGCCAAACGAGATGGATGAGGAGCAAAGCTTGGCCGGAGACGAGGCCGCTTCCGCCATTCCCGACCTCGCAGAATCCCGTCTTGGCCACGCGTACGCCGTTGCACGCCGCCTCCAGGCACCCGCACCAATACGTCACGCCGTTCTCACCGCAAACGGGGTTTGGCCGGAAGCAATTGACGGGGCAGTGCTCCCTTCCGTCGGATCTGGCAGGGCAGGCATCTCCGACGAGGCCGTCACCCCCGACCACCGATTCCAGCCCTTCTGATAGAGCGGCGGACAGGTGGATGGGTAGGGTTGAGAAGAGGAGCAGGACGAAGGAGAGAGGACGTGACCTCGCTGACGGCAACATCTGAGGCCTTGGGTTCGCCGGAGAGGTCTGCCGACGGGAACGGGAACCCTAGCGGACGACTTATTCGTCCTCCAGGCTCCAAGTCAAGACGACGAATGGAGAAGAATCGAAAAAGTTTTTATAAAATTTGTAATTTTATTTGGTTGAAAATTAATTAAATAATGAAGAATACGTCAAATTTGGCAAACCGGATCGGTTCAAACTTCTACCGGTTTGATCGCATGCTATCGGATCTGATTTGATATCATAATCAAATTATGATGAATTGATTTATTTTGTGAATTAATTTAATTTTGTTATATTTATATTTAATAATGATTGTGGCTCAAACTCTTTAAAAAAATCCTTTGGTAGAATGATCCATGAACTCGTAGCTTTAACGATCAAATAAGTTTGCATTTATGATACAAAAATTTTAAGAATTTTTATAAAAAAAAATTTATATTACATTATACACATTTTTTTTCATAAAAAATATGTACAAATTTTATGAAAAAATGTGTAATATTATATTAAAAAATTTATATAACATGCATGTAAATGTCACACAACTTTAATATAATTTTATGGCATTTTTACATATATATATATATATATATATTGTACAAAATTTATATTATGTGATGTTTTTTTATTAAAATTATCTAGTTATTTTGATGCCAAGAAAGTGTATGATATAATATAGATAAATTTGTGTAACACGTATATAATATTATTCTACTTGACAAAAATATTATCATATTGAAAAATATATTGAAACTCTTAATTTTGATGATTACAATTCCCTCATCTTCTGTTAGTACTTTTTCATCTGCTCAGTCTCTACCTGCTGTGAAGAATGAAGCAGCAAAATTGAAGAAGCCCTCTGTCGCCAAACTTGAGAAAGCTACAGCAGAACCTAAGAAGCCTGCAGCAGAACTAAAGAGATCTGCAACCAAGCCTAAGATTGCTGCAGTGGAGGTAAAGAAATCCACCACAAAAATGGAGAAGCCTACAGAAATAAAAAGTACCTCTGCATAATTGAAGAAGAAGAAGACAGGCCCAGAACCTCATCCTGTCTTCCACTCAAATAGCAGGGATCGACTCAGACCAAGATTTGGCACAAAGGTTTGCACGCCTCATTCCTCAAAACCTACTATTCCTCCTCCTGTTGTAGAGATCTCTGAAGAAGAAGAAAAACCGAAGACCTCAAGAAAGAAAGGAAAAGAACCAGTTAAACAATCTATTCCTTTACCCAAATCTCATCGGTCCTACATCAAAAAATTCATGAAGGCAGTCAAGAACACTCCTATTCTGAATGTGAGACCAATCAAGAGGGAGTGGGTCTCTTATTTCATCAACCAAGTTATTGATCGACATGACTGAGAGAAATGGTTATCCTGTTATCATCCCTATTATCCTGATATAGTAAAACTCTTTTATGCCAATCTAGAGATTGACTTAGAGGCTAGGACTCTCACCTCTTCTGTTCTAAACATCCCTATTAGAATTTCAGCTCAAGATCTCATCAACCACTATGATTTTCTGATTCCTGATAACCCTATTACTCTAGAAAATCTCAAGATTGATCCCAGCACATTCTTAGATATTAAAACTATTCTGGATTATAGTCCTGAATATAATCCACCTGGAGTTAAGAAGCATGTGACTAGAAAGATCAAACATTTAGCTTCTTGTAGTGATCAGGCCAAAACACTTGGCAGAATATTACAAGAATGCTTTCTTCAAATTCATGACCATAAAGATGAGTGGACCCATAGCAGTCTACCATCTGCTTCGGGGAGATCTCTAGACACTATAGGGATCATCTTTCATAGCCTAGAAAACTATTGTAATATTGCTCAAAAGAGCAAATATATGTAAAATTTTCACTATGACAACATCATTTGTGACTTTCTTAACATTCATCATGATGTAAATCTGTCTTGTTTTGTCAAAGGAGCCAGATATAATGATTTTTCTCAGGACAGCTTCAAACTACACTAACCCAAGCCTTCCTTCAAGAATGTTGCTGCCAAATCAGATCAAAGAGCTTCAACATCTTCTTCTTCTTCCTCTCACAAATCTGCCCATCCTTCCACTTCATCTCCCTTTACATCCCAGTTTGCCAAATTTATTGTTGACTCAATTGAGACTATTGGAGAGCTAGCTGAATCCAATAGCCAAAAACTCCTTAGCCTCCAAGCTCATATGGACACTCTAAGTAGTTTCACTGTTGAGATTGCTAAGCTTGCAAGCTACAACAGTGAAATGCTTGAGAAGTTGAGTCAAAAAGTTGATCACTTAGCTGAAAAACTAATCCCCTCTTCTTCTTGCAAGAAATGATGGTTTGGAGTTATTTATGTAATAATTATATGAATAAACTCTTTAATATTCTCAGCACCTTTTTATTACTGTTCTATGTTGTTATGTCTGAATATTATAAGCAACATCAGATGCTTTTTCTCCTACATTGATTATTTTTTTTATAATGCCAAAGGAGGAGAAAAGAATATATTATTATGTAATGTGCTATTTGTATTTTTGTGATCAATATTTATTCACTATGATCTGCAATGACAATATTTTTATTTGCTCTAATCTGTAATGTCAATTTACAGTTTTTTTTGTGTGCTACAATTAAGGGGGAGCATGCCATAATGTGTATATTTTACTTATGTCTCTATCTGATATTTCAAGCATTCAATTTATTAGTGTTTTGCCAAGGAGGAGCAACTCATACTGCTATCTCTTTTATTTTTCCTAGCACACTAAATTAATTGTCATCATAAAAAAGGGGGAGATTGTTGAACCTCTTAATTTTGATGATTATAATTAATTTAGCATTATGGATTAATTATCTTATTAAGTGTATTATCAAATTATTTATATCATAATTGAGGTGAATGTCCAAATTCAAGTTCAAGAAAAGAAATATACTACATGGTTCATTTTTATTTTCTTTTCTAGGACATAATTGTAAGCATGCATATTTTTGCCAAGGATTTAACTTGTACTCAATCTTAGTCAGCCTAAGGTTTATCCATTCTTTGATAATCTTTACTGTGAAATTCATCTCTACAGCTGCAGGAAAAACTGGTCGATTTCCAAAAACAACTGGATTTCTCTGGACTGGCCCAAACACATCTGCCCAGCTGACCGTTTGGCCCATCTAAATCTCCAAAAACTGAGAATATCTTATTTTCACTACTTTGTTTCTAGCAGCCCACTTTAAAAATATATTTTAATTTGAAACATCTCTCAAAAATATATTTTTTTACTCCTTGTTCATTCTAAAATGAAAAAATATTTGCATTTCTCATTCCACTTGTTCTTTTCAGCAGTCTTTGAGTTTTGTGCTGAATATATTGTCCACCTAAGGTATCTAATATGTCAAAATCCATTCTAGGTGGCACTCTCTCTTTGTTTTAGCTCTTGGGTGAAAGTTTGAGTGTTTTAGCCTTCTTTTAGCCATTTTTAAATTATCTTTTCTTGCTGAAAATACTCTAATATGTTTCATTATGGGAAATGGACAAAACTACTATTCTATGCTTTATCACATCAACCTTTTTCCGAGATTTCATTTTTAAAGCATTTCTCTTGTTCCAAGCATGGTTGGACTTGACATTTATCTTTAAAATACAAACCCAACTGAGCCCAATCTGTCTCCAACGTTCCAATGGACACATCATCACCCAGAAATATCTGAAATGCCCTTTGCTTGTTGTTTTCTCATTGGTCCACTTGTATGACATGTCAAAATAATTGTCTACAATTGGCTAATTCAAATAAAGGGCAAATATTTCAAGCTTCATGCTTACCACCTGCTGTAGAAAAATAAAAGCATACATTTCCTGTTGTTCTATACTTTTCTTCCTACTCAAAAATCTTTCGAGCTCTCCTCAAGCTTCTACTTGCAAACAAACCTCCTTCAGGAGTAACAAAAGGAAGAAAGAGTGCTGTGCTTTTAACTGTTCTGAAGCCAAGACTAGTAATCCTCATTGTTCATATTTCTTCTTGGCTTTTCGGTTTTGCCGTAATTTTAAGTTTTTCATAATCTAAACTTTCACTGTTTTTATTTTTGTTGCACAATAAAAGCAAGACTGTATAGCTAATAGTTTCATATCTTAAAGCTTGCTTTTTCTTGAATATTTTGAGATGTTTGTTTTTGCTTAACCATTATACTTTCTCATTTTCTTGTACCCCAAGATTCAGAATTTAATCTTGGACTTCTACGAGTTTTTACCCTTGGCAAGTTGCTGTATGCATAGAGCTCTTCACTGTAATTTAAACTTTTGTGCTTAAGTTGTAATTGAGCTAGCAAGGCTAGCAAAACCTTGGACCCTCCTTTATTTTCTCCTGAGTTTATTTTGTAGGTTTGCTCGGCTTTGGTACCTGCAAAAAGTCGTGGTGTATAGGTTTTCTTGCTTTTGTTCCTGTAAAAAGTCATAGGATTGTATCGAGTTTATTCGGCTTTGGTTTCCGTAAAAAGCCGGGGAGATTTAGTGAAAATTCTCATTTGAGGAGCGTGGGGAGTGGACTAGGCGGTAAGTCGAACCACTATAAATTTGTTGTGTTTTTTTCACTTTCGCTCCCAAATTCTCTTGAACCAAAATGATATAACATATCTAAATTTAAGTATTTTAAAGTTATAGAAAACCTGAAATATTTTTATTCAAAACAGATATATGATTAGTAAACTCTAAATTTATTATTTCTAGCGTCTTTTGGATTCATTTCTGCACTGCTCTGCGAACCATGGTCAATTCTCAAAATCGACCGGATTGTTCGGGTAAAATTTTCTACACTACTCTGCGAACCTTGGTCAATTCTCAAAATCGACCGGACTGTTCGGGTAAAATTTTCTGCACAATTTTTTCTTATCCAGGTGATCTCAGAACTCAGTGTACTTGGTCAATTTGACAAACTTAAGTATACTACTTCTTATTCCTCTCATTTTTAAATTAAAAGTAATCATTTAATTTTTTTTTAAAATTCCAATTCACCCCCCTCTTGGGAAGTCTCTGGGCCAACAAAATATTTTGTCCATTTGATAAAATATTTTTTTGCTAAATAGTAATTTTGTATAGTATATAATCTTTTAAGATTATCTCTTTGGATTACGTAACATTTTCAAAGCAAAATTATAAAAATGAGATTTTAAGTTCATATGATTGTTTGAAAACATTAGCTAAATGGATACAAAAACTTCCTCAAGAGTAGCTGCTAACCGTTTAGAAACTGATTGCCTGCCATTCGAAAAGCTTGAAAACGGGAAACCCACATCCCCTTCGTGGTGGTCCAACCCATTAATCAATATATAGATCATGTTCTCGAACATATCGTAAAAATATTTTTTTCATTCTCATATTGTAGACTCACACATTTACAAAGTAACGTAAATAATGTGAGAGAATTTTAATGCACTATGCTATATTAGGTGATTTTCATTGAGAGAAATAGAATTTTTCAACATCTTCAATTCATTAAGGAATTGAAGATGCTGGTTAATCTTCATATTTTTTGTATTGTTGTATTAGTGTTATGCCATCACAATACTAACATTCAGTAAATTAGCTCTTTTTCATCTCTTTCCATGCCACAATTCTCTCAAATCTCTCCACATACAGGCTTCAACTCTCTTAACCATATGCGGTATGCCATTTTGTCACGATCCGATTCCAGATGCCGTGATATTATTTGCTTTAGCTAAAGTCTCACGATTTTGTTTCTCATAAGACTTCTCAATATTTTAAAGTCACACACACACAGAGATATATATATATATATCTCAGAAATTCTGATCTATGTTTCTAAAAGCATACCAAGAGGGGGGGGGAGATTACCAGATTAGCCGATAATCATTCCCTACTCTCTAAAGCCACAAGTTGTCACACGTTCCCTCTGTGCAAAAGGTTGCAGTAGAGAGCACGAATGCGTAATTGATGTGCTGAAGATTGAAAACTGAAGCTCCAATAGCGGAGAAGGTTGAAGGATGAATATGTCACCCCGACTGCTGGAGAGAAGGTGAAGAACATAGAGATGAAAGAAGAGGGCATTACATTCGCTTTATACCTCTTGGCTTTGCAAATTGAAGATATTTGTTGTGTTCATCATTGGATGGGGAAGTGAATTGGATGAGTGTTCATTTCTGTTGACAATGTCATCCTTCTACTCAATTCTTACCTACATTACATAGTAGATATTTTATTCCTTTTAATTAGAGATGGCTAAAAGCAAGGCAATATTTGATTGTGTCAAATCTCTGATAATCAAACACTAATCATATAAGCTTTCATAATAAAAAAGAAAAAGAAAAAAACAGTAATCATATAAGCATCAATGATCTTACATTAGTAACAGAGGGAAAGTGGGAGAATGAACACATGAGGAGCTTTTATAAGCAGCTAGTCGCATCAAGGTTGTGCTACCTGATTTATCCTTCCATTAGTCACATGCTTGCCTCAAAGATAAAACATGTGTAAGTATGAACTACTTTAGAACATAAAACTGTAAATAACTTATTAAATTAATTATAGTTTGTTTGATGATACGTGATACTCAGACAACCATAGTAATTCAATTCAGAAGAGATGAGAGCAACCAATCAAGTTCTCCACAACAGTGTGATCCAACAAAATCATGAACAAAAGAAATAAATGACAATAGTAAATGCAAATTTAGCTTTTCGGATAGAAGATTAATAAAAATATCAGAATGCTAATGCAAGATTGAAAAAGTTGATCAATCGCGCTCGAATGGTCAACAACCATTTTCAGAATTTAATGTCAGGCTTGATTCTAATTTGCATGCTAATCTTCAAGTAATGAAAGCATAATGATATTTGCACTAATTGGGCAAACAATCTATAAGATGATTAGTACGTAATGAGTAAAATCAGTGTTCATTAACTCAGGCTACTGCTTAATGACCAATAACTGGATCTATTCGTGGGGAAAAAAGTGTTATTTGATCTTCCTGCATCAAATAATAATTTAGCTTACATCCAGAAAATTGATCTGAAGCAAATATTCATTGGAATTATACATGAAAGATACTTGATCTATTATAATCACAAGCCCTGAAGGAGGATAGAATCATAATGCATGTTTTACATTGTGAATTATGAACTAACATTGTTATTAAGATGGAACAAAATGGGAGAGGCAAACAGTAATTCGGCTACACATTCAGAAAATCAGAGATCTTACTCCATATCAGGTCCAAGCAGTTTCTTGTACTGTTTCTTGGGATGCTTCAGAGATTTTGGGGCCTCAGGTGGAGTTTCTTGAGGAACTTCTGAAGGAGTGGGAAGCTGTTCTTCAGGTAGTGTAGAATGGAGAAACCTTTTAGTGGAACCATGGTGAGTGCAGAAAAGTTTCAGCATTTTTCTTCCTCTCATCCATTTCAGCATAATTTTCATATGAGTTTTGCTGTTGAGGCCACTGACTCCGGCTTCCTGTTGACATGTAACAAATGTAAATACATCTGCAGGTTAATTCATGGAGAATTTCTTGATGTTTGCAAAAGAGCAACCCACTTCAAAATTTTAGTCAACAATCATGCTGGAAAAGTATAGACGAAGAAGTAAGCATCTACGCAAATAAAGCACTCAAGGAAAAAGTTTATTGGAATTGAATTTCTGTTGCTAGCTCACAAAGCATTTAGGTCGTTGAATAACTTCATTATATTAAAAAAGACAATGTTGGAACTTATTATATGAAAACAGTTTGCTACAAGTAACAAGAAATCAAGAGCAAGTTAGTGGAAACTTGCTGAAGCTGTACTAGAGTAGAGAGAAAATAATAAATAAACTAGAGAATATATCCATCTAAACCAACAATAATACAAGAAAATTATTGCACAAACATAACATTAAAAAGGATAACTTCTAAAAATATAAATTCAAAGTTCGTACTAGGCAGGGGAAAAGTTGACTTCAAGTGAGCTTTCCAACTTGAACAACTCAAACAAGCTAGGCCTGATAATAATTTAATATTGCATGAGATTCGCTTTCGAATTGACTTGACTTAAAAAATCGAGTTAGATTTGGACCTGATCATAATTTAATATAGTATGGAATTCACTTTTGAATCGACTTGAATTAAATGGCCAAGTTAGAGTTGACCCATTCAAAAGAAAATCCAAATACTAAGCCTGTACTCTTACTGTATGATAAAAAGTCTTAAGTATAAAGACTCTCATATTAAGATAAAACTTTTCACATGAATACTTAGTAGAACAAATAACGACAAGATTTATTATCATTTCTCGCATGTCTCACAAAAGTTAGAGTAGGTGCAAATTCTCTCAACGACTATTATTTGTACTTTCACTACAAAAGAAACTATAAATGTAATTGTGGGTAAGGGTATTAATATGGATCGAAGATTGAAAATCGATCGAAAATTGAATCGATTCTAGATCGAATTGAAATCGAGTCGATCTAAATGAGCCGACTAACGAGCCAAAAGTTCGACTCGGTAATAATTTTGAGCCGATTTTGAGTCGGGGTAGGCTCGGCTCGATCCAGCTCGAAATCAGCTCGAATTAAAATACATT
>JAEMOT010001739.1:77360-98331 GCA_019297695.1 Apostasia ramifera | reverse complement strand
CGGGGTAGGCTCGGCTCGATCCAGCTCGAAATCAGCTCGAATTAAAATACATTTTATATTATAATACATATATATAATATATGTATATAATATATATTAAATATAATATATATGTTTTATATAATATATATATATTATAAACCTAGCCGATCTCAAGTCGGATCGAGTCGATACCCGGCTCGAGATCTGCTCAAAAAAAATTGAGATTTGATTTATCTTCGAGCCGGCTCGAAAATGAATAGAAATTGGCTTGAAGTCGATTGGAATCGACTCGAGCCAGCTTGAAATCGAACCCAATCGAGCTCGAGTCAATTTCGAGTCGATCGAAATGTGATCGATCGGATTTCAAGCCGGTATTGGCTTGGCTCGAAATTAGATTGGTAACAGCCCTAATTATGGGTATTACCAGAAATGTTAAATCTCTAGTTATCAAATGACCTAAAAAGCTTAAGTTTATAGGTTATGATTCAGGAATATTTTATGCTCTATTTAAGATCGTGAATTTGAGTGATATTATATCCTAAACTCAAGGACCTGGATGTAATTAACCATAATATTTTTAACCTTATGCTATTAATAATTATGGATCATTAGAGTTCATACTTTAAGACTTCTAACTATAATAGTATGTCAAATCACCGATTACCAATTGACCTACAAAGCTTAAGCTTGTAGATTATGGACTAAGAATAATTTTATATTCTAACATATGAAGTTAGACTTCAAAATGAAAGACAACCACACCCCTCGACTAATCTCAAATTTAGGAATGCTTAACTGCAAACAACCATCTGAACCACTGCCAATTTCCTATCACTAATACTATAAATTATTATGGGCAATATAAACCTCTATGCAAACTCAATCAGAACCATTCCAAACAAAGAGTTGCTACAATTAAGTTATGAGCTAGAGCCACAAGTAAATCAGCACATGTAGTCCGCCACTTTACCATATCCTGTTCTCAATGGATTATATACAAACATGTATAGTAATATAATATAAATTGCAAAAATATATATATATATATATATATATATATATTACTGTGGCAGGAGAGAAGTGGAGGGATGCAAAAATCCCACCCACCTTATCTTGACAAATTCGAGCAACTTTTAAGTGAATTTAGTGACACCACAAGATTACATGTGCAAAAAATAAATTGAGAGTTTTTTCTAAGGAGGTACTTTCAGAATCAAGTGACAAAAAGCTTTCCAAATGGCTAAAACTCTAGCGTGTAGGCAACTAGGTATGATAAAGTGTATAGAAATGTCACCGGAAACTTCTATTTTCCAGTAGTATTTTGGTCCAAAGCTCAGTAAAGGTCTAATGGCCTCAACATCGTTTGGGCTCAAAATTGTAAGAGAAATATCTGCTTATGTTACATAAAATAGCTCCAATAACATAATAATTCCAAAACGAAAACAATAACAAGATTATTCGATAATTCACTTGCTGTTCTATTAGGTTTGTTCCTGATCCCTACAGCAATCTACTAACCCTTTCTCCTAAACAGAAGTTGGTCAACACATCTCATAAGAAAATAAACGTCAAAACAATTAACGTCCTTGAAGCCTAACGGTTACGAACTTAGCTCGCACTAAAGTGGAACTCAAAATACACAGTACAGTAAAATATTGACAGAGCAATAGAAGTCAAAATTAGACAAAATGGAGTTAACTTTTTGCTGTTCCAGCATATCAGTAAAATGGCTAACTCCAATTTGCTGTTCTCGCATATTAGTAAAATGGCTACAGAGATAGTTCCATGGCAGCCATATATGCAGCCAGAACATCAGTATGAAATGCAATTTGCATCGATCTTTCATTTTTTTTCCCTAAAAGTTTTTCTCCATAAACAAAGTTCAGTTCCAGCCAACAAAACTACATGTGAATGACCTATCAAAGCATTGACATGCCTTCATGTGCACTGAAAGAACGGTGGGTTATCCTTCTGAGGTTCTTTGCAAAAGCATATAAGAGATAAACAAGTAAAGCATCGGAGAGAAACCAAGATAGATTTCTCATACAATCAAACGAGCTCTAACAAGTATTTACCTTGACGAGGTTCCAGGTATTGGATACGGAGATTGGACCATGCTGCTTGATAAACTCGTAGAGGCTGTTAGAAATCGCCTTCGCCTCCTCCCTTGGAACCTTAGGGTTTATCCTCCTCGGGTCTACGCTGCGTTTCTTCGAGAAATGTCGCACCAGCATAGAGCTCCACGACGCCACAATGCCACGGCCGCCGCCACGGAAAACCATATCGGCTTCTTCTTCTCCCGCTCCGACGCCGTAGAGATTAATCCCTCGCCAGATTTAGCACTGTGCAGATGCACAAATGAACAGTTTAATATTTTATACGTAAATAACTAAATTTCTTCACATACAAATATTAAAAAATATATATTATTATTTTCAGACAAAATAAAAAAAATATTATTACAGAAATGAATCTGTTTAGAATTCCTAAATCTGTACTACATAATTTCTTCAAAAAAAAAAAAAAAAAACTTTATTACAATCTATAATACAACAGAGACACACTCAATGGAATTTATTAGTGATTAATTTGTTATGCTGCATGGTGAGATCACTAAAATGAAATTTCTACTTTTCTATATTAATTTAATATTTTTAAATTTTAATATATTATACTAATTTTATAAAATCTTTTTCTGTTAAAAAAATGTCATAGAATATTAAAAAAATTATGTAACATGTACAAATTTTAATATTTTTATATTAACTAAATATGTAGTTTTTTGTTCAAAAAATTAATTCTATATTAATAAAGATTTCCATATTAACAAAACAGGTCATTCAACAACATATATATATATATATATGATATTTCTTATCTTTGTGAATTATGATTATTTAAAAACTTCAAATTGAGTTCCTAAAATTGCAAAAATTTTATAATTTTAACTTAAATTAAAATATAATTATTATTTTTTTATCAATGTGTTATAAAATTATTTTCATCTATTAACTTTAAATATTTTAAAATATTAATATTTATTTTAAAATTTTAAATTTTTAGAGAAAAATTAAATTTTATTAAATTTTTTTATAAAAAATGAGAATAAAAAAATATAATGAACTTTTAAAATATGAAAATAATTAAAACTAATAAAAAAATAATTTAATTTCATAATTTTATAAAAAAAAAAAGTAAAAATTGTAAAATTTTAAAAAAGAAATCAAAACTATAACTTTTTTACCACCTCAAGAATCCAAATTAAAATTTTTAGAAATTAAGACTAATTACAGACTGAAACATTCCATAAAAAAGGACTGTCAAACAAAAATAATATAGACAAACAAGTGACACTATAAATTAATTTAATAAGATTATTTCATATCAATTGAAAGATCAAATCTGTCATATTAAAAACTTTGAATTCAAGTTAAAAATATATGCAATCCAGTGCAAAATTATGCTTCTTTGTGGCATAATTGGAAACAAGAGTAATGATTTACACTTACAAGCTCTAAGAGAACACATTCAAACTAGTTAAAAAGAAGTTTTTAACCATTTAGCAGCACAGAATAATGATATAGATCACTTAGAACACCTCTCTCTCTCTCTCTCTCTCTCTCTGAGACCTACAGATATAGATGCAAATATCTCTGAAGAACTATCAGTCTTCTTCTTCTTCTTCTTCAGTCAGCACACTTAACATCAGAAAGATAAACTTGAGATTGAATGGTGATGCCACCAACCATGAATCCTGGCATCACCATGAGCCCAACCTTGGGTCTCTCCTCCGCATCATGCAGTATAATGTTCTGAACTACACTTTTCATGTAAACCTCAGAAAATTCAGATGCTATACTCACCTGAAATATTTTTGCAATCGGGTCGAAAGAATAAGCAAGTCTGTGCAACAACCAGATCGATTTTGCTAGCTTGAGAAAGGCTTGATAGAACGGCGTCCGCGGGTGCCCGCCTTTCATGACAAAGCTCCTTTGATCCACATTGCCAAAGAAAGAGCTCTCCATCTTCGGGTGGATGACCAACAGATATTTGCTCCTGCAGAATTTTCCAAAGATTGAATCAGGGCTTTGGCTTAGCACATCTAATGGATCCATGCCTCTAATGGCAAGAAACTGGTGAAAGTATCCCTCCTTAGATATGTTCAGATCGCCCATTTCGACAGAAAAGCTCTCTTCTTGGAACCCACTGAACATTCTCTGGCAAATGTGTGCTTCGAATGCATATTTCTTGTGCGCTCTTTTCGCATAAACAACGGATGGTTCAACCGCATTAGCGGCGGCATCGAGATCCCATCCTGCTGCTTTCATCATGTTGATTAGTGGCTTTGAGAAATCATGGATTGATTTGTAGGCGACTTCTACGGCAGATGAAAACAGATTAGGAGTCAGCTCGATTGAAAAGAAGTTCTCCTCTGATTCTTCAGTATCATTGGAAAGCAAGCCTCTCTGTCTAAGCTTCTTCTCAAGCTTTAATTTCCTCTGCTGTGACTCCTGGATTTGCTGCTGCAACTGCAGGATCTCTGCTTCTCTGTTCTGAATTTGAGATTGAAACTTTTTCACCATAACCTCATAAGTCTTGAGCAAGCTTTGTTGCTCTTGAATTTCAGCAATTAGACGAGAATCCTGAGGCGAGGAAGCTGCAAGTTTTGGTTTTTGATCTCTATATGTATGTTTGAGCTCAGAGAGCTTCATGAGCTCCTCAATGACAAGTTTGTCAGCAGCCTGGATCTTGTCAGGGTCATAAGGAGTATGCGCATCTTGGAGCTGGATGTAAGCTGCTTTCAAAGATGAAATGTTATTGAAAATTTTTGAAATCAAGGCCTCCGTAGGCTCTTTATTCTGATTCACTTTGTCCTCCATTGGTTGCGGATAAACCTTCTGGTTATTGTTATCATGGCCTTGGTTTTCCTTTGATCCAGTGCGAAGCATAGCTGGCTTCTAAGTAGAAGCAGCTGCCTTGAGCTGCTTCTTATTACAACAATGGCTCCTCTAATATAGTAAATTTATGCCAATCTGATTATAAGAAAAAACGCTATCATGCATCAAAGTTATTTGATCCTAAGAAACAAAGCAAACCATTTCCATCTCAACTATCTCATTGAAGCAATTTGATCCTATAACTACTCATGTTTAATGAAACTGTACTTATAAAAAGGTAGAATCATCTTTTTCCAAATCCAGAATGGATTGGATGAGTGGAAATTGTTCACTGGACAGACCTAGTAAATAAAACACTGACGTAAAAGTAAAATGCAGGCTATATGTTCATAGCTTCTATGAAGATATAAACGGTAAGGGCGCATGTTCTAGAAATTTATACCAACCTACACAATCATCGATTCTTGTTTAAGAAAAATGAGAAATGAAGCATGACAGATAATAGTGGAAACAAAATGAACAGAACAAAGTCTCAGAATTCTTTTCCCTTTCAAACTGCAGCCTTCTACTTTTAGTAGTGATGCATTCAGAATCCTACATGTACTGGGGTGCAAAACCTTCTTGTTCCTTGGATTCAAATAAAGTATATGTTTTGACTGCATGCATGGAACAGATCTTGATGCTAAAGCATTAATGCATTTTACCAGTAAGGAAAAAGAGACAACAAGATATTAAAATTTGCAGAAACAATGGCAAAGCCTAAATCTAAAGCTAGTTGGGTATGCTACATGGATTTCCTTTTTCCATTCTATGTGAAGCAATGCTCTCCACGAGCACAAGTGATGATATAATTTAAAAGGCATAAAATGTTTTGGTGCTACTTAAGCTTTTGCATGACTAAAAATATCAGTGTATCATTAAAATTAACCAAATAGTTTCTCATATGTTCAATTCTTACATAAACTAAACTTATAGCTTAATCCATCACTTATTTTCTTCCTTAGTCAGCATTGAACCATGCAAGATATGTTGAAAACTCAACAAAAGAAGGTTTAGATGTGGAAACTTCAAAGATCAAGCATGAAAGCAGCATAAGAGGCATAGCTCTGAACAGGTCAAAACTAATTCGAACATATAACTGCTATACTTAATAACGAAATTCAAATAAGAGGCACACGCTCTGAACAGGTCAAAACTAACTCGAACATATAACTGCTATACTTAATAACGAAATTCAAATAAGAGGCTTACATTTTATTGTTGGCATTTCAATCATACATCCTTGAAAGATACAGACATCTCAAAAAATATTTCCAATAAAAAATTGCAGAATAGCTTGCACTCCATGGATCATAAAGTATTCCAAGCTAAAAGCAATTACTCCCATACTACTTGAAGACAGATACATGGATTCACTTCTCCATTCAGTTATAAGTAATTGTATGCTCTATGCAAGTGTAAATAACGGAGGTCACATCTAATCTTCACTTATTCCCAGAAGTCTCAAATTTTTTGAGTTGTAAAATTTCAAGGATTAAAAGCCATTGAATCCCCTTAAAGTGCTTATGTACTCCATATAGAGCATATTTCCAACATAAAGGAGCCAACAATGTAAATCAATCACAATGAATAGGGAACAAAATGCATTACCCATTCCCAGTGGTAACAAACCATGCAACCACAATATGTTTTGACTACTACATGCATGGAAAGGGATCACCATAAGCATAAACTGCTCCAGGTTTAGTTTGACGAATACCCCAATCTCCTAACATTTATTAACCAAAAAAAAAGTTTGCAATTTTGTCATGCAAAACTTGCAAATTATTTCACTTTAACAAGTATTGCGATTAACACTTGCTTTTAGTAGTAGTTCACATTTCCTAAGTACTAGAATGATGAACAGTCCAAAATGTGGAAATCCTACACACAGGATACTGCTCTGCAGTTGTCAGCAGAAATATGCATGAAACTGGCAGTTATAAAAAAATACAAACGCAGATCACAATAGCAAATCCTCATCTATGCAAACACCCACCATGATTCAAGATGATAATTGAAAGACTCACCAAATGGGGCTTCCTTGGGAATCGTAGAGGGCCTTTCTACCACAGAAAACCCATCAGAAAACAACCAGGCGTGGTTGCTGCAAGCTTCCCACCATTTCAGACCAGAGAAATCGCCCAAAATCCAAGTAACCCTAAGCACGATTTTCGTTATTACATTTTATTCTTTATTGGGCAAAAATCCTACCAGAGATCAAGCACGAATCAGCAGAAAGTAAAACAGATTAATCAGAAACAGCTAAATAAGCAAAAAAACCTACAGAAAGAGAGAGAAATCTCGCCTCGACGCCGAAGGCAGCGCAGATTTTGGAGAAAGTAAAGCGGAAGGAGCTGGTCGGCGGCTACGTCGTCTGAAAATGGGGTATATATAAGATAAATCCACCAGTTTGATAACCCAGAATTCCACCGCAGCTTAACTGTGAGACACGTGCCGTTTTCTAAGGACGAAACGAGGGTGCAATCGGTGCCATATTGGATTCCCGTAATCTGAATCCTGTGAAAGGCCCGGCCCATTGATTTCAACGGCCCACTAAGAAAATTATCAGTCTTATACGGTGGTGGCCTAAAATTTTTAGGCAATATTTTATAATAAAATATTCAGTCAATTAATTGCCATCAGTGTGGCTAATAACATTCTACACTAAAATCTTTGAGGCTGATTTCATTCAAGTCCTTTTGTATCAAATGGTTTCAATTTTGACAAAAATCAGAAGTTTAGTTATAGTTGAAAATTAAATTTGTATTATAATTATTTTATCTGCAAATTATTGTATGATCTGAAATAAGATATTTTTTATTGTGCAAAAATGTTGAAAAATTGAAGGTGAAATTAGTTATTTATATTAGAGATGTGTACAATGAAAAATTAAATTAGTTATTTGTTTTAACACTATGTTTTATTTCAGATACAATTCATTTTAATATGGAGGGATGATTAATGACATGTAAAATTAATTTAAATTGATTAAAATTATAACATGTTACCAAATGTAAACTTATATTTAAACACTACAAATATGATGGAATATTTTCAATTGTTATTTCTACATTAACTTCTATTTTTTTCTCTATACTCTAATATAATTTTTAATATTTAAATATATATATATATATATTTAATTTTTTTATATAAAAATTTAACAATTTAAATTAATATTTTTTTATTTTTATAAATTAATTGTTGATATGAAGGGCCTCAAATGTAAGATACAGTTTAGTTCTGTGGCTCAAAAGCCTCAAATTAAAAATTTAAATTATAATGAGTATATTTTTTTTCACATTAACCAATCTTATTATTATGTTCAAGGGAAGATAACAAATTTAATAGTTTTGATGACATTTTGATGGCAATTTGAAGTGTAATTAAATAATAATTTTTAATATTATTTAAACATATTACCAAACCAAACAACAAAAATCTTTAAATAATATGACATAAAATCAAGATAATAATAAATTAAATACTACTTTTAACTCTTTTTACTTTTTAATTATTCTCATAGAATTAATACAGAATATAACCTCTATTTTCTCTTCATCGTTGTCTCTCTTCCTCTTCCTCTTCCTCTTCCCCTGATTCTTCCTAGGCTTCTACTTTATCATACCTGTGATACATCAATTGGCTTCAAAACGATGAAATGCTGATAAGAACATGAACCAAGAACCTTCGGATGCTACAATTTTCTGAAGCCAAATAATAATTATAATAGGATTGTTAAACAGTTGATAACATACCAAAGCAAACAAATATTAGCGGAGCAGAATGACAAAATTATTCGACAAGTAGCAGTTGCAGTTGATTTAGAGAGCATTTATTTGGTCTGTACATCGATATTCTGTTCTGTTCTGTTCGACGACCACCGCATTCACAAAATGGACACAAGCCAAATCACCACATCACGTCGAGATAAAACCTGCAAAAGGAAGAGAAATATCTGGAAATTGTTATCGCGCATCGAAAAAAAGCATGAAAAGGTTTATGCTGATCATGAAAGCGTTCTTAACATGACGTTTATTAGCTTTTTATCTTTTGGCGGTTAAAAGGTGTTTTCGGATCGTTAGAGGAACTTAGAATTGCTTTTATTGAATTTTGGACACTCTATCGTCAAGACATAAATTGATGACAACTGAATCAAAAAAGCTTATATGGATTTCACTTTTTTTTTTCCTTTCAAATCAACCCTATTAAAAGCAACACCCTCAATGAGCATGAGTGAGTTATTTTCGATCTTGACCAGAATCGTCTTACATTTAGTAGAAGTAGTACAAACGAAATAGCCAAATTGTTTTAACAGTTCCTAGCTCACATTATCTTTCTACAGGCACAAACCACACTTCTCCCTAAATCCTCAAGACATACAGTGAGAAAAAACTTTAAAAGAATGTGCTGCTATAGGTATAATGTTAGTTGTTAATAGACACTGATCAATTATGGTCTAGTTTTACATATTGATGCCTATATATAAAACAAGAAAATATGGAAAGTAGTGGGTATTACTCTGATCCATCGTACTCCATTCCCTGAAGGGCCATTGCCATTTCCAAATCAATGCTGCAGCCAGCATAATAAAAATTAAGTAGACAGAAATAGTAACAAACATTAAATATAAATATAAATCAAACAACAGAAACAAAATCTATGGAAACAATAGCAATAACATGTTGAACTTTTGATGCATATTAGCAAATGCTTTTAATGTAGAAGTTTGACAATATAAACACTATCATTTCACCTGCTTAATTTGATAAGTAAATGAAAAAAAGAGAATAATTTGTATGTATGGAGGTTGACTACATTGTCAAGTGCTACAAAAGAATAGCTAAAAGCCATGAACTTAAGGTAAGATCTAATAGGTGGGACACATGTAAAAATTACAATTATTCTTTGTATACATGCTCGAAAGGGCAAAATTTTTAAATTAATCCTGTTTAATTAAAAATTTAAATTTCCAAAATTAATTAATCAAATAAGCATCATTAGTTAATAACCAGTAACAAAAGCATTTGTCTAATAAGATGGGCATGGCACTGTTAGTACAAGTAGTCTGAATGATGATAACTGATGCCTCCTTCATTTAATGAATTGCTTGTTTAAAAGGGGACTCCTTTAATCAGAAAACATAGCATTGCTTTATCTATTTAAAGGAGGCCCCTTTTTCAAATCTACATACCTTCTCATAACATCACACCTTTCTTCCCTCAATGGCAAGCAAGTAGTATGTCTCTCTTGAGCTAATTTTTAATTTTATTTATTATGTTGTTATTTATATTTAATAATTAGATTGCATGATTAATTTTTCTTCTCAAATGATATCAGAAGGTTTTGAACTCATTCTGGAAATACCATTCTCATCACAATTAATTTCTTCCTCAAAAGGAAATAAAAATAATTTTATTTTGAATTTCTTCTTTTTTGAATACATCAATTTAGGGCTATCTAATTTACTTAAGTATTGCATGACTAATATACTTTTTTTATTGTACATTAAATATTTCTGTAATTTTTTTTTTTACTTCTACTTCAATATCTATTTGATATTAATCGTATATATTTTTTATTAGTTCACTTTAATTATGACTTTGAACTAGTACATATCTTTATATCTACTTGCGTTAATTATTTAAGTTTCTTTTAATTGAAACTTATCATATAGAATCTCAGTGGCCACTTCCTCTGTTTATGTTATTATGCATTTCAGTGATAAGCTGGTTTTTGCGGATGATAATTGTCCAAATTATATTAATGGAAAGGCAAAACTTATAAGAATTAAAACTAATGATAAACTCTATAATATCAAAACAAACATCTATCATGTAATGCATGCTAATTCGAACAACTCTGATATTAAAATTATTTGTCATTCCATCCAAAAAAAATTATTTATCACTACTCAACCAACAGGCTATATAGCTTATTCCATCGAAGATAATAATGATTGTGATGATCTAAGTTTGATATTGTGTGTTGATCTCATTTTGTAGAAGTTGTGTGATGTGACACATGCCTAGTGATACCTGTGGCCCACTTGAGGATATTAAATATCAATTTGCTATAAGATAATTACTTTATAAATAAAACTTAAAATATTATTTCACTTATGATTGAAAGGTCGACCAACAAGGTGATTTACTTCTTGCAACTGCTTGATATGGTGTTTGATATGTAGTATCTTTCATGACCATACTTGTAAAGATGTAGGCATCTTGTTGTTGTAGGATGCATCAAAGAGACTACAAATGAGAATTATTTATACACTGAGACAATACTACCTCTCTAAGAGAAAATCGTTAAAAGCATGTATGGTCATCCTACTATAAAAGCCAGTGTAGGTGTTTGAATTGTAGAATTTGAAGAACAATGGGTTGTCCAATCCAAAATTTTATTAGTATTTTAAGCCAAAGAAACACTAACAAGGAGTTACCCATGAATAACATCAATAATAAATTGCTTTCACCCATACATTTGTCCTTGCAATTCTCACTTTAAAGATGGTGTATAAATATTATGCATGACCTTATTGGTAACAATAGAATAAAATACTTGAGAAGTGAAAACTTAAAACCCCTTGTGAGAATGTCAGCCAATTGGTCGCTTCTAGCTTTTCTTTGATAAAATGTCTATCAATCTCCATATGCTTAATCATATCATGCTGAACAAGATAGATAAAAATGTGATGCTCATATCTTTCCTGTTGATGAGCTTTAGCACAAAAAAAAAAAAGAGACTTCGTAACCAGAATGAAAATGATAGTTGAGACAGTCTTTAGATAAAACTGTTGAGTGTTAACACGATTTAGTCAACTATACAAGCAATTTAGTCAACTGGAAAATAAACATACACAAACCAAGTAAATTCCCAAAACAACAATCTAATGCCAACTATACAAAGAAAACTCATACTAGTAAAGGCCTACTCAAAATCACTTCCTTTCTTTGATGAAGCATCCTGCTTCACAGCCCTAACATCCTTAAAATCTCCATTCATGAACTCAGCATTTCCATTCATCTGGTACACAATTATTAAGAAAATATGTATGAGAATTACTCTTTCCGTCTCTCTAATAAAGACTGGTATATCTAGTTCAGCTCAGATTTCAAAATTCAAACAAAAACATGATAAGAATACCAAGTTTTTCTTCCCGATAAGAGTATTAGGTTGGCGAAACAGAGAAGGGACAATTACAAAAATGGACTAACCATCCTCAACTTCTCCCACACATCATTGTCATCCCTATATCCTTGATCAGTCACCAAAATTAAAGTTTCTCCACTATACTGCAATAATCGAAAAAAGCATAGTAATTTCTAAGATATCGAGAACACAGGTCCATAAGTACCTTCTTGTTTAGAATAGCTCCTTGTTTACCATGACTTCTTGCTTAACATGTAATCTAGTAAGCTAATTACCAAAGCACCTTAAAAATGGTTCTGAAATGATTGTTCTGAAAAAGAATACCGAGCTCCTCATCTTTCAGACTGTCTTGTAGGCATCTTAGGCTGTAAAGGTTAAACCAAAGAATTAGAACACAAGAATGCTCTTATATGCATAAGTAGGGGGGAAGATGCACTGTTAATATCGCATGTATGTACCCATAATTGGCCAACTGGCTTGCAGTCTCGCTCTGCGTATTGTGAACCAGAATCCCTGCATGTCAGTATAATGGCTAAGCATTACTTGAAAAAAAAGAGCTTTCATAAGACAAGGAAATTGCTCACATTCTTCTTCTGCATCTGCATCTTGAAATACAGATCTAGACCTGCTATTTCCTTCAGCTTCCTCAAACTCCTCTGCAAAAAGATTAAAATCAAAGATAGTTCCTCCATTATAGCATGGTTTCATTTCTGTGGTTCCAAGGACTATACCGTCAGAATAACATGCTAGGACCTTGTCCTCAAAATCGTAATCTGTCATTTGGCAAATGTCAAGTGTAGAAAAATCTACTGCACAAGTTTGCTGGCTAGATTCATGCTTCACAGTATCACTGATATAATTTATTTGAAACAAAATATATCAATGATGTATTTCCTAGTAACCTTGAAGCCTAAAGTAAGATAGACAAAATGCACAACCTTTTTGCATTTTCTACAGACTCAATAGGGAGAGAAGAATCTGTAAACTTGCAGTTTGGTTCCTCTTCAATCATGACCAATGGAAAATCAGAATCAATTATAGATCCACTACTGACCGAACCAAGAGCTAAATCACTCAAGACAAATTCAGGGAAAAGTGGGTTATTTAATGGGAAACTGATCTCAATTTTAGACAAGTTTAAGACTCTTCTCAGCTCCTCCACCTCTTCCATGTCAACTTTTCCTCTCTTGATACAAAATTCTGTGACTGAAAATTCTGAGGCGGCAGCCCATACAGCAGTTTCTGAATTTCCATCTGGTGCTTGGGAGGAAGCAAACACGTCAGAAGCTGATTTAAGGGAAAACCCAATTGCTTCTGCAGTATCACTGTCCTGGGACAAGCACATCGGACTTGTCATGAAAACAAATACTACTGAGAGTTAAATCATCATTTTCATCATGATTTTCAAAGAATGAAGGGAAACAATACCTTGGAATCTACCATACAACCATGGTACAAAGAAATCCCAAGTAGGGAAAAAATGGCATGTTCAGCAGTATTCTCGATATCATCAATCCTAGAAGAAGTGAGCAAAAAGAGATTTAGATAAATCTGACAGGATTCAAGCTCCTTCGAGCCTCGTACAATTGGTAGTAACAGTACAAAATTTAGCCTCATTCTCAAAAAACACTGCACAAGTGATGCTTGTTTTTCTGTATTTAAAGATGCATAGCAAATACCAGACATGTTACCATCACGGTAATAATATTTCAACATCCCTAACATGTAAAGTGAAATTATCAAACAAAACTGAGTCATACAGAGACAAGAAATTTGCGTGATACCAACTGACTGAAAACCTATAGTAGCAAGATGCGTTGCATACCATGAACAAACATGCATTAGAATCTTTTTTGGTTATCTAAGCTAATAAGCAAGATAAAGATGTGATTAATAATATATATGTCAAATCACATGTATAGGCATAAATCACACCATCAAGACATGTTTTTATGCGTGCTTTTCTATGTAAACTATGTACATATAGCAAGCGATAATTTAAAAAAAAAAGGTAAATTACATCCAGGTCCCTGAGTTTAAGGCTTAATAACGCATAGGTGCACGTTTTTAAAACTATAACATGGGGGTCCCTGAGTTTTAATAAATTATCAAATGGGTCTTTTTTATTTTTTATTATTAAAAAATTTTTAAAATTACCATTATACCCCTCCCCCTCTCTCCTCCCAATCGCCAATGGGTCACACACGTCGCGCGGGGATTGGGAGCAGAGAAAGGGGGAGGGGTATAATGGTAATTTTAAAAAAATTTAACAATAAAAAAAATAAAAAGGAGACTCCGATGTTATAACGTGGACCTGTGCATTATTAAGCCTTAAACTCAGGAACCTGGGTGTAATTTACCCTAAAAAAAATGATGCTAACTAAATTGGGAGGGTATGACAATAGATATTTATATAGATCTGCATGCGTAATCATTGTCCTACTACTACATTCAAAATTTAGGCTTGTCTAGTTTCCTGTATTTAGAATATACACTAAAAGCAAAATTATTCTAATCTTTTATAAGCAGAGAAGCCAAATGGAGAAACGATCACTCATAAGAACCTTAAAGCTTTACAACTTGGACTAATCCAATGTTTGGTAATGAAACTATGTTTTATGGTTACTGGATTGGCAAAAACAAATATAATGCTTCTCTGCAGCTTTCATTGTAAGAGTCTTGGAATAAAATTTTCTGCACGACATCAAAATATTTAACTTCAATTAAATTTATGAAAGAGATTTTAACCCATTGGAAACTATTAAATGTTGAAATGCATGCTTCCTCATGTCTCCCCAATTATTTCTGTGGGTATCGGATATGTGTACTATGTAATAAACTAATAATACATGATAAAACTTGAGATAACAGTCACGGAAGACTGAATAACTAGTTCTTTACTTTAAAAGTTCAAATTACAAGTGGAAAGTTTCAAATTAGAGTAACTAGAAGGTTAGCAATCACAATGTTGAATGGATCTACCATACTTTAGTTCTAATCATGTGAATCATGTTGGTAAGCCATTATATAAAAAATTCTGTCTACATATAAAATTTATTAAATTAGTTTTTCAAAAACAGAATGATTTAACTAGGGATGGTGACAACAAAAACTGGATGTTACAAAAGACGAGGCAAAGAACTGTTAGGCAACAATGCTTCTCCTGTCCATTGACACAACTCTATAGAACAAGAACATCTCTCTCCCGGTGCGCAATGCTGACAATGGAGTCATGTGGAATAGGTTGAAGCCCTCCCAGAGAAATGATAATGCATTATCAAAGAATCATAGAAAAATAATAATGCATCTAGTTATAACATAGAAGTAGGAACAAGAAACCCCGAGATAATCAAACAAATCCTGAAGAATATACAGCAGATCCCAGAGGTAACAATTCTTTGAACTAAGACATTATACAATTTAGAAGAGACAATATAAAACACATCGCAAAGGTTAACGTGAGATCACCCTCTTACAGTTGCCATAAGCAAAACAACTAACTGTATTTAAAGCGGTTTAGTACCTCACCTGGAACCTGACTGCCTCTAGTTAACGCGTGGTTCCTGCGCTGCATCACAGCCATACACATGGCTCCCAGTGGCACTAATTTCTTATTTAAATGCTTTTATTCTCGCAGGTCCCAAACCTCGGTCAAACCTCGGCCACGCGGATTCAGTCAAACATCGTCCACGACGATCCAGGATCACCCCTAGCAACATCGATGACGATGTTCCTCAGCTGTACCTGTCGCAGTCGGCGTTGTCTGACCGCGCTGTTTCCAGTACAGAACGCTTTTTCCAGACACGCAAATCAAAGACTCGCGTGCTCCAGTCCTCACAGATCCCTAGAAGCAGTACCAAGATCAAAAGGCCTAACTCTCCTTTTGCTGCCACTGGCTCCCCTAATGGCCGACAACGGCATGGGCTTAGCGTTTGTTTATTCCTTTCCCTTCCGAAAAAATAGGAGGGAATTGCACTGTTCGTTGCCTATAAAAACCCTTGAACAGGCTTCCAGAAGGAGGAGGAGGGGCTTTTCCTGAGAGTTGAATCCTTCTTCTATCATTTTTGTAGCAAGAGCTTGGGATAAAAGGAATCTCCCTCTCCCTCTCTCACTCTCTGTATAGGTCTTTTCGGCCACTCTTTTCCTTTTTCTAGTGAAATAATCTCTCGCTAACCGTCCGGTAGACGTAGGGGATTTCTTCCCTGAAACAACCTTAAACACCTGCGTGCTATTCTGGATGCATATTATTCCCATCTAAACAGGCTTAACTCACTGCGCGTCGCCGTCTCTCGGGACTCTTCATACTCCTCTCTTCTGGGACCCCCTGTTTCCCACGTCAACATCTTCTGGTGCTTTCATTGAAACCAGAGAGAATGGTGGCTAGAACGCGCAGAACCAACTCTACAGCCCGCAGCACACACGCAGGAGAACCATCTGTCAGGGATGAGCCTCTCTCGCCGGTTGCGGCGGCCCGTGAGCCTCTTCCGCCAGTCGCGGTGGCGCCTCCACCTCTCCCGCCGGTTGCGGCGGCCCAATAACAACAACAACAACAATCAAGCCTTAATCCCACTAGGTGACGGCTACATGAATCCTTTGTTTCCATTGCGCTCTATCAGTTACCAAATTCTTATCTAAGTCTAAGTAACTAAGATCACTTCTTATAATTTTTTGTCATGTCTTTTTTGGTCTCCCTCTTCCTCTTTGTACATGGGCAAAATCCAATAACTCAATTTTCGAACTGGAGCTTCAATCGGCCTATGATTTATATGTCCAAACCATCTAAGCCGACTTTCTCTAAGTTTATCCTCAATTGGTGCAACACCAAATTTCTTTCGGATATACTCATTTCTCATTATATCCTTTCGTGTATATCCACACATCCATCGTAATATCCTCATTTCTGTAATATTTATTTTATTTGTATGTTTCTTCTTTGCAGGTCAGCATTCAGCATCATATATCATCACTGATCTTACTACAATTTTATAGAATTTACCCTTAATTCTGGATGAGATTTGTTTATCGCACAACACGCCAGAAGTTTTTCTCCATTTTACCCATCCTGCTTGAATCCTACTAATAACATCATTATCTATTTCACCATCATTTTGTATGATTGATCCAAGGTATCTAAAGCGCTCACTCTTCTTGACAATTTGATCACCAATTGTCACATTTTCAATATAAGTATTTCTTTTTTTATTAAATGTGCACTCCATATATTCAGTTTGGGTAAAATGTGCACTCACTCTTCCGCCGGTCGCGGTGGCGCCTCCACCTCTCTCGCCGGTTGCTGCGGCCCAAATTCAAAAAATTCTAAAATTTTTACAGTAAATTATATAACTAAAACTACAACTACAGAAAAACTTTTAGGTGATTTTAATTTGTATTATTTTCATAAATATTTTTTGAAGTTTCTGTTTACCCGATTTTATATCGTATTGAAATATTTTATCGAGTTTGATCTCTCTTTCTCTTCTCTTTATATTTCACAGAATATTGAGAAAGATAGTACTAAGGTTTTCTCCAGAAAATTGAGTTGATTTTCTTGCACATAAAGCTCTTATTAAATTTTAAATTGAGTTAATTTATCTCTTGTACGATTCATAAATCATTTCCTATTCTTATTTTTTTTTTGGTTTTGGGTCTCTCTGTGTGGAGAGGGGTTTTTCTTACTTGTCCCCAAGTAAAAAGAGAGGCGAGGTTGTTCCTTTCCCTCGGTAAAAAAAAGAATCTAGAGTTTGATTTGTGCCTTTGAACCGAAAAGGCATAAGTTTTCTCCTTGTATTAGGGCTTGAGCTTGGCCACAACAAGCTTGGAATAGTAGAACCCCGAAGGAGGAACAAAGGAAAGTGGACTAGGTAAAAAAATAGCCGAACCACTATACATTGTGTGTCATCTTTCACTTCTGCATTATTACTTTTTTTTTCACCATTTAGAAGCTAGTGTACTTAATAGCTATTTTATTTTCAAAGCCTCAAAGTAAAATTTCAGTGATCAGATTTTGGACACAATAAATTGAGTTAATTAAAAATACTTAATAATTTAAATTGTCCAAACTCTGTGAGATAACTAAAATTGGTAGGTTAGTTAATTAAAGTTTGGGCCTACTCATACCCTAAATTTAATTAACATAACCAAGAATTCAAATAACTTAATTATACCAGTGGAACAAAATCGGGTTAGTACATTAGGTAAATTTAATTTACCTAACAAAAAACGTCCGATGATCAAAAATATTTTGATTTGTCCATCCCACTATAATTAAATTAGTTAATTACTAAATTTACATTCTGTAATTTTACTTGCTGCACTTGACTTACTAACATTTACTTTCTTGTACCACTAAGATTTACTTTTTTGTACCACTAATAATTACATTCCTGTACCACTAACATTTACTTACTGCAATACTAACATTACTTTTTGTATTTTTTTTTTTACTAACATTTATTTACTGTATTTTTTTCACACTAAATTTTACTTCTTTGTAATATTTTTTTCTTCTGACTTTTTGTTAACTTTTTCTTTTTGTGTATATTTACATATATACATATAATATATTATTATTAAAAAAAATACTCATATTCATACACTTCACATCTTATATATTAGTAAATTAAATTTCTATATATATTTATATTTATACTAAGTATAAGTATATATATATTATTAGTTCAAAAAATATATATATATTATCTATATATATACACATTTATACATATTACTCTTTCTTGTTCTTTTGCAGGTGCCACTTTAAAATTGCTAAATTGCTCTTGCTTGCTTGAACGTTCTTACTTAAAAATAATAAAAGCCTAACAATAATAGGTAGCTTTAAAAGTACTTAAATTTTTTTTAATATATATTAATCAAATTTTGAAATTCACCCAATTCACCCCCTCTTGGGTGTGCAAGTGGACCAACAATTTCCCTTTTGGGCTTTCACAAATTTCAAAATTTACTTTAGCAAAACTTCAACAAATGATTACAAACTTCTGTCAAACATCCTCAATCCCTCTCATTTGGCAAGATCACACGAAGCTAACCACATTTTGTTTAATGTAGCCAATAACTTTAAACTTCCTTAATATACAGTAGGTTTTGGTGCATATCCCCTAAACATCTTTCCTTAAGTGGAACATGGAAAGAACCCATGGAATTTTTTCCATTGAATGATTTTTTTATATTTCATGTTACACAAACTTTAATATTAAACAACTTCATGTCACATCCAAAATAAATCTCCATAAATCACATCCAAAATAAATCTACACAAACTTTTCATCGTACATATTTTTTGAAATTAATCACAAATATTTTCCTCCATCTCTTTTTTCCAAGCATTAAAAAAATCCTTAGTGCATTTAATCTAATTGCCTTGAATAGTTCAGTACTTCAACAACCAGCAGTCATGGCCCGTAAGGCCACGTCAAGACGACAAATTGAAAAAAAAAAGATGAAAGATTTACTTTTTGAAACATGGGGTGACATAATTCCCTGCAGAAAGATGACTCAATAGGCCAACGGCATCAGCCATTTTGTATCGAGATTCGATCACAGCCTGCTCCCCTTTGTTCTACATCAATCCAAGGAAAAGGGAATGAATAGGAAACAATAAGTTGAAACTCATCTGTATCTACTGTGAAATTATAAAATAAAACCTGAGTTATTGTTGCAGATTTCAAAATTCTTTTTGATAGAAGTGTGAGTAGCTTTTCCTGTGAAACTTCCTCCATCTCAAGTCTCAGATCCAATTCATTTCGCAGCAGCAACACATTACCTACATGTGTGCCAGCAGCTTAAGTTCCAAAATTGCCACAATTAAATCAGCTTCTTGCTGATTTGATACATATTGAAGGAAACGGCTACAGACGGAAGTAAGTTATTTCTAAATGACAAATCTACTATATTTCAGAAAAAAAAGATAAATCGACAACGAGACGTTCCAATCAAAGAAACTCCGCAATCACACCGGCAGAATAAAAGGAAAGCATCGCAATTCACGAAACTGAAACCACAAAAAAGCCCGCACTTTGCTTTAATGAGGCCAAAAACTTGGTTATTCAAGAAAATGAATACCCACTAGTGCTGCATGTCGGTTTTTTCGAGAAGACAGCGGAAAGAATGAATGCAAAGCAGAAGTTCCAACAGAAAAAAAAAAAAAAAGCAAAATCAGAGGCAGTTCTCACATATGGCGGTGAGCAGGCAGGGAGTATTGGAGTTTTCGAGGACGATCGGAGTGTAGCGGCCCAAGAACTGGATAATCTTCATCTTGTAGACAACGCCGCCGCCACCGCCGCTCTCCCGCCAAACATCTTCCACCTTAGGAGACCACCGGCACATTTTCGGTGAAGATCTCTGATTCGCGAAACGGAAAGGCGGCGCAATTGAGCTTTGGCTGCCTAGGGTTTAGCATTTGAATACTGCCTGAATCCCCGATGATGGAAAATTTACGAATTATTGATCTTAATATTAATTATTACATTTTTATTCCGGATTTTCCATTTTTACGGAAAAAGTATAAAATAATTTTGCATAAAAAAGAACTTATAATATAATGACTTTCTTATTTTAAAAAAATTATAAAAAGATGATTTTTTTATATTCAGCTGTGAAAATAAAACTATCTTCATTATAATTTTATTTAGGGCAAATTTCACCTAAGTTCCTGAGTTTAAGGGTTATTATCACACAGGTCCATATTTTTAAAATTATCATCGGGGTCCCTAAGTTTTCAAAAATTATCATCTGAGTCCCTTTTTTATTTTTTTATTATTAAAAAATATAAAAATCATCATTATACTCTTACCCTCCCTCTCTCCACCAGATCCGGCAGCCACGTCTTCACCGCGCCGCCCCGCGCCGCCTCCGGCGGCCTCGCGCTGCCGCACGAC